>CAICTM010002703.1:0-12307 GCA_903772945.1 Seminavis robusta | reverse complement strand
AAAGAATCAATAACTGCTCACTTATTTGGAAATACAAACTTTACATCTCTTAGATCGTTAGATTAATCAGTACACAATGGTATTGTCGCATGGTAGCATGCGAGTTATGAGATGTTACTCATTCTTATTCTTATATGTCTATCCCTTATGGTTGTCAATGGAATGAACTACTCCTTGATGCAGATGGCTCCAGAGTTTCCTCTTGCACTCTTCATCGGTAGTCTTCCCCTTATTGCAATTAATTCCTTGGATTCGCTCGTAAGCAATCCTCCTCTTGTGGTGATTCGCTCGTAAGCAATCTCCCATCTCCTGTCGTCGATCGAAATCGCGATGAGGATCCTATATTAAACACTGGACTCCTATGGGAGTCCACCTCTTCCTATCCGAGCGCTAACGAAGCCGATACTGATACCGCTACTGATGTTATCCCTATTACCGGTGAAGCCTTGGCCATGCTCACTTCAGCATGGATCGATCGTCGATCGCCAGTTAACAGAGTTAACAGCAGAGGTCGCGATCGACAAGTTAACAAAATTCATCGAAAAGTGAGATCCGTCTGCATATATGCGGATCGGCTTGTGTGTCATGCATTGAGTCATGCTTCGAGAGCTATTTCCCTCTCTATTATCGGTTCGAATGCGAGTACTGGCTTATGTCTTCGAAGAAAACTCCTCACTTTTTCTTTCCAAACGAGAAAAACAATCTCGCTCGTGCTCGTGATGTTGTTGTTCATGTGGCTGTTGGTCGATCGGCAGTTGGTCTCTTACCCAGGACCGGCATTGGTCGTTTGCAACAACAACAACAACAACAACTGCAAGCCAGTTCAAACGAGAACTCGCTTGCAGTTGTCAACACCGATTCGCCGAACTCCCGTGTCATTCAAACGACCGATTCGCTAGCCGCGTTTGAACGACAACTCGACCGATGGCCGAACGAGGCATTGGTGATTGAACTGGCTTGCAGTTGGTCGTTTAAACGACGCGAAGAACAACAACAATAAAGCTCATAAATTCCATCTTCGATTACTCGATTGACTGGATATCCACCATCCTCTTGTGCGCTCCTCTTGTTGCCACAGCACTGTTGTTGATTTTCACTGCCTCTTATTCCATCAGGTATTAATGGACCTTGACGACGCTTCCTTGCTCAGCATCTCTCACTTCAACAGCACCGCCAGCATCAGCATCCTTGTTCAGTCCACAAGCTTCAGACAAGCTTTCTTTGAATCTGATCCATCAATCATCCCACCATCTGATCCTCCAATCATGACTGCAGCCACATTGACCGCAGTTCAATTCCAGGGGCTCCTCCAGCACATTGGAAACCAAAGAAAAGACAAGCTACAGAACCCCTCGGCTTTGAGGTATCAACCACTCTAGAATAAGCCTGCCAATTGTAAAGCTGTAAAGCTGAATTGTAAGCTGTATCCCGTCGCACATTCAAACCCTGTGCCACCTCTTCCCTCATAGAGCTGACTAAGGCTTCCTCCATCACCATCTTCAAAACAAACTCCCTCTGGATCAGCTGGAAAACATGCCATGAGAGCCAAAAGCCAATAGTTCAGTGTATCCACTACTTCATTTGGTAATTCAGTCCGAACTCCAATACTAAAGTAGTTCAAACCAAATTCCATTGGCTCTCCAATCATGCCAATGGGCTGTGTAGTGAAGGATCCAAAACAGACAGGTGTTAGAATACAGTATCATCAAGGATGAAACAGGAACAACAAGTTGGGCAGTGTGATACTCACCAAGCCATTGGCTGTGCACCTGCCAGTTTCACTGTAGATCCTGACCACATCACTGAGTAATGCATGTACACCAACATATATATCACATGTTCCATCTGACAGTGCCTTGTGGATTTCTGGTTCATGGACCAGGTTGATTGTAAGCTCAGGAAAAGTAAGTTTCAGTGAGTCCACATAAGCAGTGTTTGCACTTTCACAGATGGGAAGGTCGGAATGATTTGCCACCAAGTCGTCAAAGGAATGAATATTTGTGGCAGTACCCATCATCCCAAGAGTTCCCTTGCCTGGATGTTTGTAAGGCACTGTAAATCGGTTCACCTTCAGGCGTTCCGGCGTGATATAGTAGAGACCCCAATACAAATCCGTGGAATACTCAGAGAGCGGGCGATCATTGACATCGCTCTCTCCGCACTTGTATTGAGATTGAAATGGAACTCCATAGGCACTTGGATGGTCCAAAATTTCGGTCGTTGGGTTGAATCCCTCCCCTTTTGTCCAGTTGAGACGGCCTTCACGCTTGGACCCAAAGCCACTAGGAGTTGCCAATTCATATGTAAAATTGGCACGGTGCTCTTTGGATACCTCCTTCAAGACATCAATCAAATATCCCGAAAAGGAGAGCTCTCCTGTGTCCTTGTCTGTCTCAATGTCCACATATCCAAGCTGTTCAACTACTGTAATGCGAAAGTGATAGCCTGACAGAGTTGGATCCCCAAGGTTGGGGGTTTCTGGCATGGTTGCCAGTTGATTTGCCAACCCAGTCTTGGTCAACAGCAGAAAGACCACTGCAAAGAGATTTGGAAGCATCATCATTGTCGCCTCTTCTTTGGTGAAAAATGTTTCTGGGTTTGTGCTGGTTGGGTGTGAAATTGAGTTTTTGACCTGCACGGGGTGGGAGGAATGGGAAGAAGCCACAATAAATAAGTTCACATTGTGGTGCTTGTACCAGCGACTCGAGAGCGAATGCGTGGGTTCGAGGTCGAGAGGTACCAGGACCTCTGTGGAAACGTCATTCGTGGCAAATTACTTAAAAGACGATACACCAAGGCTTAGGAGACGATCGAAATGATTTAGGAGACGAAAGCAATCGTCTCCTATATTTAGGAGACGATTCATTAGGAGACATTCCATTTAGGAGACGGTCGTTTCGAAATAGGAGACGATCCGAAAGATTTAGGAGACGATACCATACAGTTTACATGATGCACTTAGGAGACGATCCGTTGAAAATAGGAGACAATCCGTTGAAAATTGGAGACGATTTAAGAGGAGACAAAAGATTTAAGAGACGATCCGTTTCGTCTCCTATTTTTAGGAGACGAAATCCATTTTAAAATAGGAGAAGATCAAAAGGATTTAGGAGACGATCGGTTGCACGACTCGAGTTTCCACAGAGGTCCAGGTACCGGTACCAGTAGCGGTTCTTGCCACGTACTGGTACTGTACGTAGCGGTGGAGAACCTATTGAGAGTTTGAAGATTATTATAAAATGGGTTTGGTTGCAGCATCAGGACTTAACAACTGATCTTTTACATTTTGGTTAATAAATCCTCCAATCGATAATCCTTCTGCTAGAGGGTACACGTACCGGCAAATATAAGCCATTTGAGCGGTTATTTCACTTTTTTAGAAGATGGTTTGGGAGTGAGAGACAGTCAACTTGAAGTCGCACTGCACTTCCAGCCACCGCCTGAGCTTCTGCCAGCGGGCCAGCTGCAGGGCCAGCGCCACTACATGTACAGGCTGAATCCAAAATATCGAGACAAACGCAAGCCCGCTCCCGGTACGACATTCGAATGCGAACCGGAACCTCTTGGAACGTTCCGCGCAAAGATTTAAGGGCCATATATAGCCTTAACCTTAATCTCAACTGACATCACTCGGATCGTTCGATCCAAGCCACTCGTACACCTCTTTCATTATTTCGATACCTCTATCTTTACTCTCTATCGACTCTATCAAGATGATGCTTCCTCCTCTTCTTTACAGCGGCTACTCCTCTTAACAAAGGCTACTACTCACCACCATGACAGGCTCCTCTTGGTTGGCTAGGCTGGAAAGCGGCAGCGGCAGCCGTTCGATCGTTCGGTCGTTCGAGATTGATCCTCCGTTCGACGGATGACTTCTTCTTTCGTAGCCTCTTCACGGAGCAACCATGACGACTCCTCTTCCACGGAGCGGTCGATCGGAGCGACCATGGCGCTACCACGGAGCGACCACAACAACAAGCGACGCCTCGACAATGGCACTGGAAACGGCAACAAGCTTCTTCCGTTCGACGGATCTTCGTTCGACGGATCGATCCGATGACTGGGTCTTCCACTGGCTCTTCCACGGAGCGAGCGAACGAACGGCGCGACGCAGGAACGACAAGAAAGCTTCCATATTGACTGGCTACTACTATGTATTATCTATTCTCCCTCTGCTCCTTCTTCATCCCAACCAAAGAAAGGAGTGTTATCTTCAGTGTCACCAGACTCTACATCCACAACTTCTCCCTCTTCAACAACAAACCTTTTGGCCAAACAGATCTCCAACTCATTTTCAATGGAGCCCACGCCGGTGTCCAAGTTGGATCTGTGGACAAGCTTCTCCTTGAGGATGTAAACCATGTCCACTTCTTCATTCCTAGATCTTTCCAAGCGCTCCTCATGGGTTGGTTGATGGCGTGCCTCTGCTTTCTTGATTCGATCGCAGGCCAAAATGTAGGCTTCAACAACGGTGTCCTCCGCAGTTGTCTTGAAGTTGCGACGAGTGACACTGGGACCAATCTGTGGCTTCTTTCTGTGGGTGCGCTTGTTGATATTCAAGCCGTGCTCTTTGATCTGATCTTCGGTGGGTTTGTAATACTCCTTGGCGTATTTGTCGAGCTGATCCTTGAAGGACATTGTGCTTCCTTCTTCCGGCACATGCATGACTTCGTTGGCAAGCGACTCATATCCAAGCATGTACTTCCGGCACTTGCGGCGGAAACGCATGGTTCTTGCCGCATCATTCATTCGGAGAGCCTCGTTGGCGACTGCAATAAAACTCTTGAAATTGATTCGACGGTCCATTGGCATGCGGCGAATGTATCTTTTCGAGAAGCCCCAAGTGTCTTCGACTCCTTCGCCGGCAATGTTTGGATGGTACTTTGGCGTGAAGACGACGGTGACCTTGCAGTTTGCGTCTGAGAGCTTTTGCGCAAGGAACTCTAGATCGGTCATTTCGCTGGCAAAGTCAGGACGATTCGCCATGAGCCGTGACAAGATCCACCGTTCATGTCCTTCCTTGATGTTGCCATCTTCATCCAAGTCGGCTTTTGCGGCATCCTTGTGGTACTTGTTGTCGGCGTAGTCCTCTTCATTGATCCATCCCGTTTCCCAGAGGACCTGACTGAGCCCCTTCGCCCGACCAACCCAACCGAGCGACTTGATGCGGAGCTGATCCTTGAAGATATCAAGTCCCGCCTCCTGCATGCGTTCCTGCAAAGCAGTCTTGGTGAGATGGCTTTGCGGCAATTCTTTACCGGCGGCTAGGTATTCTGCCTTCATTTCTTTGACGGTCTTCGGGACGCTCTTGGTGCTTTTGACGAGAGTGTTCAACGAAATGCCATCCTCTACCGCTTTCTATTTGAGTTTCTTCAAGCAGCCCTTGCCCTTATCAAGCGTCTTGGGATCTACGTCGCGGTGAGCTGCGATTTCCTTACGGAGTTGTGCGGCGCTCTTTGGCTTGACTTCATCTTCGTAAAAGATATCAAACCGCTGGGCCAACCGTTCTTCGGGAGAGAGGTACCAAGGGCCGTCGTCTGGGTTCAACTTGGTCTCGTCGGATTCCCACATGAGCGACTGTTCGTCTCCCACTTGATAAAGCGACGGACCGAGCAATCCAATGCATCCTACGCCAAGTGTGGTTTCCCGCATATGTGTCTTGCTCCCATGATCTTTAAGCATGCAGTTGACGTCCAAGCCTCCATCGATCTTCTTGGTGTGGCCGCTGCTTTGATCGAACAGGAAGACGAAATCATGTCCTGGGAATTTCACCTTGATACAGTCGACCATATCTTCGAATTGAATCTTCATTCGGTTGCCATTCCAGTAACCGTCATGTCCTTGGCCGATTTGGATACAACGCATGAATGGGGATTTGCACATTTCTTCCGCTGCCTCTTTGGTGATCGGCCGCTTCGTTGAGTCTCCCAGCTCAACATTGGCGGCATCTTCGGAGATGTATTGGGTATCTTTGCGCCGCTCATTGATTTCTTTAAGAAACTCGGATATATCTGGATCCATTCCGAAAGCATCCGAGACGAAGGCACTCACATGAAGACCTTGGCCGTCATTCTTCTTGCGGAGAATTTGCTCACCGTCAATGCTCCAAGCTTTCTTCGAAACGATGAACTGCATGAATACAGACTCGTCTTGTCCAATGATGATGACTGGACGCTGAGTGGAGTCAAAGTCACGCTTGAGTCCTCCACCAAACTTGCGCTGCTCCTCAGGTACGAATTGAAGGAGTTTTTCATGATTGGCGTCAATGTGGTATTCCCGCATCTCAACTTCTTCGTCTTCTTCTCCAATCTCGTATGTCTCGTAGTGAGTTGAATTTGCTGATAGGAATCCTTCGGCTTCCAGCTCCTCGGCGGCAGTTGTGGGGATCTGCGCCCAGCGGTAACAGCGATCTTCGAGTTCAAAGTACCGTTTGATGAATATCTTGCAGTAAGCCACGTTGTCAGGACGCTCATGACCGTCGGTATAATACGTCTTGGTGTTCTCGCGGTACTCGAATCCCAGCAGCCGCAACCAACGCCATGCGGTGGAGACAGAGATCGACTTGAGACGAATCATGGCAAGAAACTGACCCCTGTTGAGTGGCTTGATGCCTGAGAGAGCAAGCTCGTGATTACACTTCTCCATGCAGTGAGGGACTATGATGTCAATCAGGTACCGCTGAGCAAACTCGGAGGTGAGTTTTTCCAGATTCTTCTTGCAGTGACGATACAACATGATGTGAGCTTCTGGGAAAATATTGAACAACTCAACGCTTCCTTTGCCGTTTGTTCTTCGTGGAGGCATGAAGCCCTCATGTCGCATGAACTCCCGCTGGGCGTTGTACACTGCCCTCCAACGGTTGTATGCACGATTTCCACCTGTTCGGCAATCTGCGACAGCTTGTTCAACGCATCTTTCCGAAGACCACCCGTACCGGGGAATTCTGTCGAGAGCCACTTCGTATGATCGGCAGACGAAGATTGCCTTGTTCGTGATGGATTGTCTTGCACTGACCGAAAGTTCTTCGAAATCCTGGTCCGTGCCTACGAGGATAGACGCCATCTCTCTCCAATCGTCAAGGGCGGATCGAAGCTTGGCGACGCGCTCTTCCAAGCAATCTTTGACAGTTTGTTTCGGCGAAGGTTTGAAGACAAGACGAAACCTTTCGTACTCGAGCCTCGTCGGATTAAACTTCGGGGCATTTGGCTGCTGCTTGCGCGAGGCAGCGGAGGTAACCACGCTGCGGCAGAATGAAGCATCCTCAAGAAACGAGTCGTCATCTTTGGCTGCTGACGGACCAGAAATTGTTTTGGGTACGGAGTCGTCATCTTTGGGCACAGAGCCGTCATCTATGACTATGGATTCGTCATTCTGGAGCAGCGAGACGTCATCTTGGGCTGCTGGGTCGTCATTCTGGAGCAGCGAGACGTTATCTTTGTCAGGGGAGTCAGCAGCGAGAGCGTCTGTTTCTAAGTCAACATTTCCCACGATCGCTTTTGACACCTGCCACGATGGACGGCGACTTGCAGTACCAACTGATGGGCGGCGACGGCAAACCGCAGCACGGCGACTCCGGCGAACCTCAGTACCACCGTTTACGGCTGTGGGCTCAAATGGTATGGGATTTGGTTTTGGGCTACCAGGACGATGGCTGTCGGTGCGAGTACGAGGATGGTGCGCTACCGGTGTCTCTTCCTTGTTTTGCTTTTTCGCACGTGGCGGAGTCTGTGCCGTCTCTGGCTCTGGCTGTACATCTTGTGTCGACTTCCGCTTCTTACCGTCAGCATTTGGCGGTGGCGGTGGTTTCTGCTTTTGACGAGAAGATGCGGTCGGTTGCATGTACGCTGGTAGCTGTTGCGGTTGCGGTAAGTCTTTGTTCGGATCGACAACAACGGTTGTTCCCCCCAAATTCCCCGTGCTAACAGTTGTGGTGTTATTGTTAGGCGGTGCCTTTCCTTTTTGGTTATTGAGAGTTTCCCTCTGCTGCCGTCTCAAAGAGTCGAGTTTCTTATCTAAATCTCCAAGGCTGGAAGTCCTCTTCCTTGTTTGTCTCTTTCTATCCTCAAAGGATTTCATTGCCTTGAAGCCAGAGTGAGTACCAACCTCAATTTCATGGGAGTTGCAGAGTATTTGCTGCCAATTCTCATCATCTTTGATGTCTGGAAGAGCAGGTGCTTTCTTGGATCTAGAGATGAATATCAACCTTCTCCTCTTTTTCTTCACTCTGATGCCATTGAATTTGTATCCTTTGGATGTGGCATCCTGTGAGAATTGAAAAGGTTTGCTGATTTTGAATTCACCATTAATGAGCTTCTCCACAGCTCTTGACAATTCTCCTATGGCCACATCTTCTGACTGCACATCATATCTCTTACAGATGACTTCTTTGATGGCATCAAGGGTCAACCAACAGTCCTTGAAGGGAGAGACTTTGTCGTCATCGTCGGCATAAAGGAGATCGAGCACAAATCCAGCCAGGAATTCTCTGCTGAGCTCCATGGCAAAGGTTGGAGATGGCCTATCCCGCGCAAGGAGAGTGCCTGTGAGTGTGTTGGGGAGCTAGTCCTCTGACCGGATAGGCCAGAACAATGTATTGGTTAAGCTAGAGACCATTTGGCCAACACTGTTGCCATGGTGGTAAATTTCAATCTTTTCTTTGTTATTCTTCTCTGTTCTGCTGTTTGCCGAACAAGCACGATTGGCGAAATGACCACTTCCGGGTTCCCATTTCCGAAAACTGAAAAATAACTGTAAAAAACGCTCACATTTTACACCTGTCAGCGGTAAAAGAAGTCATCCTGTACTATCTTGGGCCAAGAACAACGAGTGGGTGGTATCCTTTGATGCACATCTAGCTAGCTAGCTAGGTGCGGGATTGATAGTGTTAGAATCGAGAAAAGCAGTGGGTGATTTACATTTTATTTGACTGCCTGTTGGAAGGATCACCATGGTGCAATCTACATGTACTACATTGCTCCGCTTGCGGCCATGACACTAGAGAAAACCAGAGCTCCTTCCGTTCGACAACAGCTATGGGTACCGGTACCGGTACCGGTAGCTGGCTGCAGGCCGGGAAGGCAGTGCTAGTACATGGGTTAATTCTACACTGCTCAAATACTGGTTGATCAAGAAACGTCGTGTTCCCTCCCTGTCAGTTATGGCTGGGAGCCCAAGCAATAGTACCAAAGAGGGAAAGATACGAGGAACCAGGGTACGAAATCTAATTGACAAGATGCAACTATCTAGCTAGCTACACCCATATTTTAGTAGTTTTCGTGGAGTGCACAGTAACAGCGAGGTGTTGCTTGTGGCGAAGGCTTTCGTGTTGACTGCGATTCCATTGTGACAGTGTGAGAAAACTTCAAGCTGGACTCCGCGGGAAACCTGTTCCACTAGCTAGCTAGATAGATGATTTATCATTGCGATTCACATGGATGAGGCGGCAGCGGCCAAAGACCCAACCAACCAACCAGTGGCTGACTGAAAACTAAAGAAGGAAGAGCGAGCGAGAAAGTCAAGAGCAGCCAAGTTCCGCTGCTCTGCTGGTTGTGCGGGTTCTCTTGCTCTAGCTAGCTAGCTCCTCTACTAGGTGCGGGTTCGTGCTCAGTAGTATCCAAAGCCAGGATTACATGCCGTACACTACGGTACCAGCGAGATCAGAGGCACAAATACCGGTATATGCAGAGACTATATCAGATTGACGTTATCATTTAATTCAATTTTATTAAGATTTGTAAGCAAGTTATTGTGACAGTCTAGAAAGTGGAAATGGTCATGGTGTCATCGGACATGTCTAGTGATCCCAATGCAGCATCGAGAATGTCGACAATGTTTCGTCGTTTCTCTTGGGTTGGTCTTCGAATGGCTCGAACACCTTTGGTTCGTCGTTTGGCCGCACCATGAGCGATGCAACATGCCAGACTCATGCTCTCGGGCATTAGTGCGGTTTCTTCGTCGTCCAACAACTTTCTCATGGGCTTGGTAGGAGGGAGGCTCTTTTGTTGCTGGCGGGAAGATGCCAGCTTTTGCAGTTGTTCTTGGCCGTCCTTGGAGAGTCCGCGACGTTGAGGAGGTGTCATCGTGGATTTCGACTTGTTGGTTTCGGGGACGCTGGACCACCGAGAATTGGAAGTGGGAAGATCATCGGTAGTGTCAACACTGTGAAAGCGTTTCGGTATGCGATGAGGAGCAGAGCGAGTTCGAGAAAAGGGCGCCTTGATGACGGCGCCGGGACGGTCTGTGGACTTGGCTCTGCGGGGTCTTTGCTTGGTGGACATGGCTTCGCTATTGTTCAACGACAGAGCGTTGTCGGAGATAATGCAAAAGCTCTTGGGGCGGTCTTGCATCAAGCTGGAGATGTGTCTTTGGATTCCGTCAGTCATGGTGGTATCTACTGGTAGGGGTTTTAGAAGAAGATGTGTGTGGTTGGGTTGTTTCTATGATGTTGTTTGGTTCGATTGTTGTTTTTATGAAGAAGGAAGAGAACAAGAAATTTCTTGATGAAAACCAAAACCGAAAAGTAACTGCGGTGGCATTGATGTGGTACATTGTAGCGCGGTACTAGTAGTAGTGGGAATATCGTAGAGAACCTCGTGCGGCAACCGCTGCCGTGAGCAGAGGTGAGCAGTATCGGTGATGACACTCTTCCGAGGGCTTAATGCGAACTCGAGGCCCACGATCAGAGATCTGAGGGTGATAATAGCCCATTCATGCAACCTTATCAATTTCAGCCACCTTCGAAGCAATTTTAAAATTGCTAGAGAAGAAACTGTTTAACATGTCATTAGGTCAATGCCACACAACCCTACCAAGTCTACGAGAATGAGGTGAGAAAGACAAACCGTTTTCCAGTCTTCTCTGTGTCTTTGCTGATAGTCCGAGACATCTGAAATCTGAAATGTTGACTGTAGATGATACAGTACACAATCTTGTTGAAAGGAAATAGCCTCCATGGATGAGGTTCCTCCACGACCTAGAACACTACTAGAATTAAAAGGGTACTTGAACATGTCCTTGTAAAGAAGTAAGTGATCTTTCTTTTAGACGTACAGCCCTTGCACTCGCTTCTCCCAGTTCCCACACCCTTACCAGTGAAATTTGACAACACTAGTTGATTCGTTAAATCGTCTGGACACCCCTGGTGTTAATGAACTAGATGACTTGGCTTTATTTATTTACTCTGCTGTACCGAAACTGAATGACCAACACATCCGTAAGCCGTGTGGCGGCTCGTCCGTGTGCTACGGTTGTACCGGTACAGATCGTACGCGCCTGTTTGATTTGACTCGACTCAATGATTAGAGGATTATTTTCCACTTTAGTACCATACCAGTACTGCGCTATTCTGCTGTACGAACGGTACCAGGTAGTCTAGACTATTAATAGTGTACATTTATGTACAAAACTCATTCGTCTCCCGCAAGTCGGCCCGATATGTGAATGGGAGACGGCTTTAGAGGGTAGAGGGCACTCATCAGAGCTCACGTGAATATTTTTATTTTCATTTGTTCGGCAACGGCAAGTACACGTACTAGTACTGTACTCTGTGAGCTGACACTGTGAGCATTGAGCATCCGAACATCTGAAATCTCCATCCAGCAGATGTCTTCCTCAACCATCTACAATTAATTCGTTCCCCAGCATTCGTTGGGATGTGTGAATGACCTCGACTACTGTAACTTTGCTTGCAAGGTGCCATAACGCACTCCAGAGTATTCTCACCGGTAAGAGGAACGCCAAGCAAGTTTGCTGCTCGTTTGAGAGTTGAGCTGGGTTCTTCTTGCCGCAAGGAAGCTCCCGCAGGAGGAGCTGTGGCAATTGGTTGTTTCTTTGTTGTACATGTAGCAAGCTGTCTCTTAGAATCATCATCCTCAGCCCCAAGCGCCTACACGTGTTCTGAAGGATGTGGCTATCTCCTTTTCAACCCGCCTTGGCAATACCGTACAGTAGTCTTTCCCTAGACAGGAAGCTGCTGTGGACATATCATTGAGCTCCCGCCACTTCTTTGGCTGTTCTTCGTTACAGCTGGTCGGTGGTCGCAATCCGAGAAGGCAAGGTTGATTGCTCTCGTCATCTGATTTGACTTGCTCTGAGTTACCATAATCACTGGTCCCCCGATACTTTAGCTTTGCTTCGCTGAGCAGGCAAACCCCGGGGCAACAGCCCATAGCTACAGATCAGTGTGGCGGCGTTTTCGGCTACAGCAGTAAATGGACTGCAATGTGCAGAGAGCCCTAGTCCAGGCCGCGTGCTCTTACCCAAGCGGACTTTAGCACTTAAAGACCAATGATAAAAATTTTTTTCGTAG
>CAICTM010002702.1:0-12316 GCA_903772945.1 Seminavis robusta | reverse complement strand
TTCCGAGTGCCACCACCGTGCCCTTTTGCCTTGATGAAATTGTGCTACCAACTGGTTTCAAGCCAACTTCTATTTCTAACTTCAGCATCGTCTCCATGCAAGCATGTGCTATCCCGCTCGCCGCTTCTTTTCTTTTGCTCTTGTCACCAATTCCAGTCGGACTCAAAGCAAGTTTATGTTCTTCTGATCCAGCAATCTTAGCCAATCGTAAAGCATGAATACACTTTGCCTCGTTTTCTCCTTTCATTGTTGCAGGTATTGGAATTTGGCAGATTGCGTTCCACTTAATTGGAGTTATATCCAAGAGAAGTCGTTCAAGCAAAATTCCTTTGCATGATGAGGAATTATTCTGAGCTTGACGATTGCGCATCAGAAGTGCATTGGCATCTTTTGGTTGATTTTGCTGTTGTCACTGTGCTGATATTGGCGCTTGTAGCTGTTGTTGTTGTATTGGTTGCTGCTGCTGTTGTGCATTGGTTGTTGTGCTGCTGTATTGATTGTGGAAGCTGGTTGAACTGAGATCGTGTAATTTGGGGATTGGCAGGTAGCAGTGTGATTGTGATATGGGTATTAGTCTTGTTGCTGCTGTGTTGATTCTGGAAGCTGGCTGAATTGTTGCTGCTGTGTTGATTCTGGAGCTGGCTGAATTGTGATCGTGCAACTTGGGGGGGTAGTGGCGGGTGCGGTGCTGCTGCTGGTGTGGTGCTGCAGCGGGTGCTGGCAATGGCTGTGACAGTGGTGCTGCAGTGGGTGGCAATGATACGCGAGAAATGCTAGCTGTCTGAGCAAATTGTGAATGCTAGCTGTCTGAGCAAATTGTCTTCTTTGTCGTGGTGGGGTTTTGATAAATGACAACTTCTCCTTGTTCTGATACCATTGCTTTCACTGCTTGTTGTTCCTTTGAATCGATAGAAGGATTCCTTCAAGTTGTTGTTTTTGCATGCTAGTTTGCCTTTGCATTGCTAGTGCTTGATTCAGCTCCTTTGTTTGCTTTTCAATTTGAGCTAACTGAGAACCAACTCGATCTAGCATGGTAGCTGTTGCTACTTCTTGAGGCATAGCATCAAAATCATTCTCCAAATTAAAGTTGTCTTGGATATGCGTCTCCAGCCTTCTAGAACGGCCCCAGGATGAACCCATTTGTCTGGATTGTTTGCATCGAAAAGCTTAGCTCTTTGGGCTGCTTGAAAAAGCTTTCTATATACTTTGTTCGTAACACCAAAGTCATCTACCAGAGCAGGAATTGACATAATGAGCACTGCTGTCACTGTGCGCAGAAAAGGTCGTAGATGTCCTCCAGATTGAAATTGTGGCAGCTGATCAGAGATTGTGTACAACTCGTCAATGAATCTGTCAATCATTCCACTCTCTTCAATTTCAGATCCCAAACACTCAAAGTTCGGAGGGGTGTAGGGGCAAGGGTATACAGATTCTTGGTAGCCATTTAGAGCTTCTGCCGCTGAAATTGATAGAACCAATGCATTCCGATCAATGTAGCTCTCCTGAGAAGATTCACAAATGAGTGACCTGATCGCACATTTGATGCATAATAGTCAATTGCTGAATGAGCAGCTAGGAAGTTGATTGCTCCCTTTCGCATTGATTAGCAGAGAAGCTGTTGCGAACTTCAGTTGATACCTTGGCTGGAATGAACTTCCGAATGGTGCCAGTAAGCTTCTTTGTGACAGAAGAATCACTGATTTTGTGAGCTTGGGAAACACCCTTTGTGCACGTTCGAGCTCATCCGGATGTCTAAACAAGCCGTCTTCAAGAGATAGTAACAACTCATGGCATGGTACCAGCATACTCTGTAGTTATATCTGTGTGGCATCATTGGCATGGAGTATGTGTTGATAGTTTTGATATCAATCCATTGGGTATCCACTACTTTAAAGTATGGGTCCCAAAGCCAGTCACTATAGGAATTGAATTTGGCTTCTCCATCACGAGCAACTGCATGCCATGTCATTAGTAATTGAGCCCGCTGCTCATAGATACCAGTATATCCGGATCTCGTATCATCCTCTTTGATCATGCTTTTAATGATTGCATTTAGATCCACTTTTGATATATCGCCATTGATAGCTCTGGAGTTTGGTTGTTGTGTGGCACTTCAACTGTTGATAGCCAGGTAAGTTTTCAAGGTACAGTGGTCTCAGTGTTGTCGTTTCATCTTCATTATTATTTTGAGTTCTTGTAGCATCTTTTTCTAGCTCTTTTCTTATGACGGACCACCAAGAGCTGTCATCTCCGATGTGACCATTCCAATGAGGATGATTGGGAAACTTTTCCCTCAAAACTTCCTTAACCTTCCCAGCATATTCAACTTTGGTTGATGCTTTCAGATATTTACTACGCTCTTGAGTTGACCATGAATGAAACTCAATTTTGTCAAAGCCACGGGGAATGCTAATATTGGCAAGCCAAGAACAGAACTTGGTAAGATGCGCCTGTAAATTATCCTCCGCAATGTAAGTAGCAGTCGTCTGATCCATTATAGGCTCTTTTCGAATAGTTGATATTTGTTATACAGCTTGATAGCAGCATTCTTTGTGGCATTAGATGTTGGTGCTTCTCCCAATTTCTTCTCCCGAAGAGGTTGACTACTACATGCATTAGTTGTTTGACTCATTTTCGTTGCTGTACAGGCAGAATAGTACTAAAATGCTAGTATCAACTAAGTTTCTTGTTGGTGTTGGTTATCTGTTCTCTTCTCTGTTTGAAAAGCAACAGGAATAGCCAAGTTTGTTGTTGGTGTTGGTTATCGGTTCTCTTCTCTATTTGAAAAGCACCAGTATTTGAAAAGCACCAGTAATAGAGGTATCGAGCACTTTCAAATAGCTCCAGTAGCTTATGTAGCTCCAGTACCTTCACTGGGAGCTCCACATAGCTCCAGTGCCTTCACTGGGAGACCTCGTTGCCTGTTCAAATAGCTCGCAAACACCCAAAAATAGGGCTCTTTTCCCAAAACCAACTGCTTGCTTCAGCCAACTTGCCATAAAAGTTAGCTGGAGAACTGGGAAAGCTAACCATCACGGTGTTGGGTCAAAGCTGAAAGCTAGTGGAAAACTCCTGGAAAGCTAACCTGCAAACAGAGCACTAACCTCCAACACGAACTATCCGAATTCTCCCAGCTCTCCTCCTTTTCTCCAGGCTCCCCGCCAACTTTCCGGGCTGCGCCCGGAAAGTTGGGATTTTTTGACAGTTGAGGGCATCAGCCTCCGGCTGCTTGTTCTACTAGGCTTAGCTCTATTCAACCAACAACCATGGTTGTCCTGCCGTCGTTGTCGTTCACAACACTGGGGAAAGCATTGACATTGACATTGGCGCTGGGGGCAGCATGTCTGATTACAGCAACAGCAGCACAAGAAGATCCACCTGTAACGACGTCGGACATCAGCACCCTTCGAAACATGAATTTGACTCTCCGAGTTGGCGCCGCAGGTTTTCCGCCACTGGTGTATCAGGCCGACACTGATAGGTGGAAAACAAGCCCCGCTTCAGCGCAGCTCAACACAACACTGGCTGGGTTCCAAATAGATCTCCTCGCAGCCCTTCAGAACATTGCAGCTCGAGAAGAATTTGGAATCAACCTTTCATTCGACATTGAGTATGGCACAGCCTTGATAGGAGCTGGGGTTGTCTTCAATCTGCTCGCCAGCGACTGCTACAACAGCACGGATGCTCAACGGGGGCGATACAACACCACCGACTGTGGAAAGTATGATATTCTAGCTGGGGCTCTCTTCCCTAGCCCAGAACGGACGCGTCGCGCCGATTTTTCTCCAGCAATCTTTTCCGACTACGTCGCCGCCATTCGATATGAAAATGGAGCAGCAGGCCTCTCCAGCTTTGACAGTGTGATGCAGGCAAATGGCACCGTTTGTACCCAATTCATCCAGCGAAAGTCCCTGGTCCATGCCCTCTACCCCAATTTGACTTTTATAGAGTGCCAGAGTGGCGGCACGGATAGTACCCGTGAATGTATTGAAATGCTCAAAGCTGGCCAATGTGACCTCCGCGTGGGCCGGGCCATATACTTGAAATACGATGCCTTGCTGGACCCAACACTCATCGAGACGCAAGAACAAATCCAGCGCAACTTTGTTACGTGGCCCTTGCGGTACGATTTGGATCCATCCATACGACACATGATAAAACAATGGATCTACATTGCGGTGGCGGAGAGCGAGGTGGAGCGGATCTACAATAGATATTTCACCTACCAACAGTGTCCGTTGGGGTATGCAGGACAAGACTGTCAAGACTACTGCCATCCAACACACGGTCGGGCTGATCGGCACGGAAAATGCATCTGCAATTCGATACAATATACGGGCGTGGATTGCGCTAGCGAGGTCTCGCATGATCCTGGATTGATCCCTTCCTACCAATTAGTTCTGGGGTATTGCATGTTTGCGATCAATGTTGGAGTGGTCTTAGCCTGTGCTGTATGGCTGCATCGCAACCGGGCTCGTCCACGAGTGGTAATGGCGCAGCCTGCTCTGCTGGCCCTCATTCTCGTGGGCTGCATCATCAGTTCCTCAACAATAGTGGCAATGATGCAGGAAGCTGCGCCCGGACAAACGGTACATCATTGCATGCTTATCCCATGGCTCTACTCAGTTGGGTTCTCGGTGACGTTTGGAACGCTCTTTGCTCGGATCTATCGCGTCCAAAAGATCGTACTAAATGCCACACAAATGCGCAAAGTCAAAGTCACAACGTTATCGGCCATTCGATGGATTGCTCTGGTCCTGGTCGTCGACATGGCCATTCTTTCCACTTGGCAGGTTGTAGACCCCATGTCTTGGAAGCGTTCGGTGGTCCTACAGGACAAATTTGGAACAGCCCTGGAGAGCGAGGGATACTGCCACTCCAAACATTGGAAGTGGTTCATTGGTGCTATTTGCACCTTTCACTTCATTCTGCTTGCCGTGGGATCTTTCATGTGCTACTTGTCGAGAAAATACCCAGCAGAATTGAGTGGAGCACATGGTACTTCAGTTGCTATGGTCATGAATCTACAGACATTTGTGATTGGAATACCCGTGCTGCTTCTTGTTGGCACCGACCCAAACACCAGCTTTTTCCTCAGGACTGCCATTATATGGATAAATGATCTGGTGGTGGTTGCCGTGGTATTTGGGGAACTTGTGTTTGCGAAAGCAGAAGCGACCCCTGTTGGAGAACTCCTTCGAGCAGTGAGCGCAATTCCGCACCAGAATTCGCAAAGAAGTTTGAGCACCGTCGACTCGAGACGGACCGCCGACTCAAGACGGACCGCCAACTCAAGACGGACGCAGTCGAGGAGACTTACCAGCAGACTTACCAGCAGATTTTCACTCGGTACTACTGTACACGACTAATATCTCACAAGATGGGAGCTCAGAATTGTTTGCCCTTGCGACCAAAATGCAACAAAAAGGAAGCCCAGAAGTGTTTGCCCATGAGGGTCTCCGTGATTGAGTTTTGTTGCGCCATTGGAGGTTGACGCTACAGTTATTCAGAGGAGGCAGGGGCCAAAGACTTCCATCTCTTCTCCCGCGTTCAGCACCTTTTTGTGCTGGAGCCCTACACCAATACTTCCAGCGGTCTATTCAAGTGGTGACTCAGTCAAGGTCATGTTGGTCTTTCATTCTTGGAGTGATGCATTTCAGGGCCTCCACCACCTCACCTCTGTGGGCCATACCCAATGAAGACCGAATGCCATTGTCTCCTGCTCTATCGCCTCCTGGATTGAAGATTGACATGGATATCGTTCCCTGTGTTCGAACATTTTCACCAACACTTTGAGCGGTCTTCGAGGCCCTTTCGGATCCCTGGGTTGTAAAAGAGATTGCATTGGCTCCCTGTTCTGCCTTCATCCTCATTGTGCTGAGATCCAGGTCCAATTGGCAACGTCTCGTGTGGATGTGGCTCTGTACAGCAAGATTTGGTTGTGCCTTGCCTTTGCCCAGTGGAAGATGTTTGCCGATTGGGTCTGGCCCCACTGAGGTCACGGTCGGTGATCAATGGAAGCAGGGTGGTGTGGAAGTTGCCTATACCGGTACCCGTTGGGCTGCAGATTTCTGTCCCACTAGCTACATGTACGACGATGTTGGATGGATGGCACAAGGATTGCTCTCTGTGCTGGTACTCCAGTTCCAATGCTTTGATATATCTTTCCAATTCTTCCATCCACCGTCAACGTACAAATCGACCGCGCGACACTACAAAACCCTCTTTGCGTCTCCGCTCAAGAATCATCTGTTATAAACAAGAGCTATAGATCAAATCCATGATCCATAACTTTCAATAATCATGCTAAGCAAAAGTTTGAAGAAATATCGCAGCTTGCAAGTCTAGCCTATCCAGGTTCTTTCATGATAGCGCTTCAGCTTTCTCGCCTCACTCAATCTCTTGTTACCTACCAAAAGTAGCATAATCATCCCCTTGCTACAGTAAAGTAGTTGGGTGGCCGCGTTTCCTGTCCTCCGATTTCTAGCGGGTGCCCGTTGAATGCTAGGTCTACTGTGCGATGGACGCTGTTTCACTGGTTGCGTCCAGCGGACCGGATCAATCAGGCAAATCGTCCCGGCATGTCTCCTTGTTGATTGGCTCTGGTGGGGAGTCGCATAAGATCCAAACTGCCGCAATGTTTGTTCGGCAAATTCAAACCATGGTGCGTCCGCCAGACTGAATGATCCACCAACCAAGCAATCATCATTGCTCGTCTCATTGCTGGTGAGCCGGGATTGGCAGTAGCATAAGATCCCAAGCTGCTGCCACGTTGGTCTCATTCAAGCCGCTCGCTGCCATGGCCCCTTGTTCTATGCGCGTCATGATGGACATGCTATCCAGTGACGGGTCACCCTTGTAGCGGGCGCTGAAATGGTTCAACAACAGGCGCTTGGCGCCAACTCGTTTGGCAAACAAACCAGCTATTTCGGGAGTCGAATGACCATGAATGACAGCATCACGAGTGACCATACGCAGATTGGTGTCTCGATCAATTCCTTTCAGATAGGCATTCGTGGATTCGTGTACCAGGACATCGCAATCCTGTGCCAGCTTTTCCAATGACCGACTACTGGCCGTGTCGCCGCAAATCACGACCTTGCGTCCTTTCCGTGGAGCCTCGACAGCTTCTTCCTGACTAATGCTGGTCCCATCGGGAAATGTAAAGGCGGACCCCACCGGCAAGTTTTTGATGACGGCCATGGCTTTCATGGGAATGTTAAAGCCCGCTTCTTTGAGGGCCTTGACATTTCTGCGAACCATTGGCTCGACGATTTCATTGCGCAAGCGACCGGGTCTACTAGCTTCTTCGACCACGTAACCTACACACGGAATCCCATGCGACATGGGTGCAGCATGTATTTTCACGTCTCCTTCATCTTCCACCTCCCACACTGGAGCACCGTCGGTCGATAGAGGGTGACCATAGATGGGATAAATGTCTCTGTGGGAGCGAGCGACAACGATCAAGGAACCAATAATCGAATCAGTGAGTATCATCATACAAACACAACAACAACACGCATCCAACAGAACTCATAGTCCTTTTGATGATGAGGTTGCTTGCCCAATTCAAGAAGTCAAGAAGTAACTCACCTTCCTCCTTGGACTTCTCCATATTGCGTGGACGGCTCCAATGCAATCCGGTCGGCCTGCGATATCCAATTTTGAGGATCTTCTCCGGCCAATCCTTGACTCCCCCACGGCTTTCTACTACTACTGCCGCCGCGATTGTTGTTGTGTTTCAAATTGTAGTAAAACCGCGATGCCCGTGAATTCCACTGCCATTCGGGTGCCATGGGTACATTGTGGAGTTCGTGTACCCGATAGGGCGGAACGATGCGACTGACGGAATACCGAATGGCCACCCGCAACCACTTGCGCAATCCTTGTGGACCGTAAATATCCACCACGCGTGGTTCTTCTTGTTGTTGCACATTGGCATTGTTAGGACTGGCCCGATCCTGTCCCATCAAACACAAGAGACCGGGCAATCCAAATGTATGATCGCCGTGGGCATGCGTCAAGAATATTTTGGTGATTTTGCTGGGTTTGACCGATGACGTTCGTTGGACGGAAAGTTGGGTGCATTCTCCCACGTCAAACAACCAAGTTCCACCCCGAAATTCGCTCTTGGCATGAGCATTGGGATCTTCTTTAAACACCCCTCGTCGTGACCAATTCAATCGTAGAGCGGTACACGAAACGCCTCGTGTGACACCCGGAGTACAACTGGCCGTACCGACAAAAACAATGTCCATATCCGAGCTGGCGACGTGTTTGGTGCTTTGAAAAATGGGATGGTGTAATTGTCGCATGTCCTCGTCGGAACCGCTGTTGCTGTTGCTGTCATTGTTGTTATCATCATCATTGTCAGATGCTTGTCGTTCAGCTTCCTGCTGTTGCGCGTCATATTGTTCTCGAAGAGGAGGATATCGCTGAAACAATTGTTCCATCACTTGGGTTTTCTTCCTGTGGCCACTCATGTGGTTATTGTTGTCGTTGATTGATTTGGTTGGCTCGACGGCACCATTGTTATTTGTGGTACTCCCATTTACTTTCATCACGCTGTCTGCATTTTTGTGCTCTTCATGCACAGTAACAATTTCTTCTTCATCATCCCGGGTAAATGCTGGCATTTTCAGTGGACCGCCTGACGGTTTGGTCCTATGCATGGATGCAGTTGGACTGGAAGTGTCATCTTCCTCATCATCCTCCTCTTCATCCAAGTCTTCGTCATCAGCATCCTCCTCATCATATTCAGCTTCCTCATCATCATATTCTTCTTCTTCTTCTTCCTCCTCATCCTCATCAAATTCATCATCTTCTTCATCTTGTTGATTTTGTGTGGATTGTTTGGTTTCCAGTTGTTCGACTTGCTCTTCCAATGCTTCTAGTTGCTCCATGAGTTCCAGTTCTTTGTCTTCATCCCCTTGTACAAGTTCCAGTTGCTCTGTAATGGCCAATGCTTGGTCCATGAGTTTCTGTATCAGGTCACTGGCTGGAAGTATTATTTCATCATTAGTATTGCCATCATCTTCTGAAGGTTGTGATTGCTGTGGTTGTTGTTGTTGTGATTGTTGTATCATGAGATAATCAATAAAATCTTGTTTTTTCTTGAGTTTGGACAAGACTCCTCGTTCTAGTGTAGATTGTTCTTTGACGAGTTGCTTGAGTTCCTTGACGGTCAGAGACTGGAAATATTCCACTTGGGTATCAGTATCAGTACTAGTACTAGTATCACTACTAGTAGTAGTGGATAGGGGAGGAGGTTTGGAAGCCACAAATAAGACTCTTGTGGATCTCTGGGTGTACTGATCGTGGGGATTGGTAGAAGCCACAAAGCCATGGCAGAACTTGGGATGGGTCACAACCAGAAAGAAACAAAATTGGAGAAACTGGATGGTACCAGCACAAGTGGATACAAAAGATCTGGACCGTCTTTTCCTCTTGTCAAGCTGTCTTGAGCCGTGGAAATGCTCCCGACTTGCCTCGCCCATTATTCTGTGGCTTGGAACACAAGTATTAGTGGGTCTTGTGGTGTTGTTGGAAGTGGGCATCATCTCAGAAATAATAATAATTGGGTACCAGCAGTTTGCTCTGGCGTTTTCGTTTGCCATTGTCATCCAAAAAAATTAAGTAATTCAATTAGACTATTACAGTCTGAAACCAAAGGTCGAATGATACAGGAAACAGTGGCAGTGGTTAGCAAGCTTTCTTGTTGTCACAGGAAGATCTCAAAGAACTCGTGTGTGTGTGGTGGTGTCAACCTCTGCCTGTTTTGGACGTCAGTTTCGGTAATGAGCCTATCGATTTCCTGCACACGTATCCTTCACCCTACCGTATCAAGATTCATCGAGTGGTGCAGGCCATAAATCTCTGAGTTACGAGTCGAGTCGTGGATAGAAATCCTAACCGAGCCAATTCAACCCGGGCCATAGACAACAGTTGGTAAAGCGGAACACACTCTGGGATGAAGACACTCCAGACCTGGTGGACTGGACCTGACCTCCCATGGCCGTGCTGTCAACAGACATCATGAAGCCCATATAAGCCAAGTCCACCATGTGGCAAGTGTGTCCATCGAGATGACCCCAAGTAGCTACGACGACCACTCACTGCCCTCGGTGTGGCTGGTGGAGAGCAAGAGACAGAAGAGCATGAGTACAAAATTAATGCCCCCACAAGGATGTGGGGCAATGCAGCAGACTATCCGCCGCCAGTCAGCCAGCACCTACGCAAGGTCGACACGGATCCAATTCGCTTCTTTTGGGAATCGTAGTCCTCATTCATCACTTTGAAGGTCAATTTTATTTAATTTATGCACCCAGCAGATTACCCAGAGGACTACCGTACTGTACAGCCAGAGATCTACTACAGTAGTGGCTGGATGTTCAGAACTTGATTGGCTGGCTGGGGAAACTTCCTGTGCGGGAGACTGGCAAAACTGTGGGCCAGGATGCCTATCTTGTTAGTACCGGTACTACTGTAGGATAAACAATGAATGAATCCAAACCACACACGCCATGGACGGGACAAAGAGCAACAGTGCGTGGCAGAAAAGCTCGCACAGCAGCAGCAATGCATCATCATCATTCTTTGGGGGGGGGTGCTTGGTTGGTCTTCTGGTCGAGACCTTGTTCATCCTACCCGCTGTCCTGGCTTTGAACCTCGCACCTCGGAGCCTTGTAGGACCGCTTTCGATGCCACCAGCTCGCACTAAAAGTCTTTATCTGCCTGTTGCCTGTACTATGGTGGTTTAGAGTACTGGTAGTACGGTAGATTATCTACGGAAGGGGTGAGAAATTGAGGGCCATTATTACATACCGGTACGCCGGCCAAAGGTTTTGGCTTTGCCATCCATGGAGACATGTAGCTTTGCTTCACAAGGGCAATTGAGATGGGATTCTGCATGATGAACAGCATTTATTAGAGAGTACATGTATGAGAACTGAGTTTTGGTAGTTTTGGTGGTAAAACTTGCTTGTTGCATTGCTGCGTCCGACCAGGTAGTCTAGCTAGTAGATGTCCCGCGTTTTACCCTCTATGATTAAGCCGGTTAGGTAGAGCACAATGTCATGTATGTCATTGTAGCCGAAAGGAAACTGGCAAGCTGGCAAGTGGAGGTTTAGGTAGAATTCTGTAAGCAGGGGCGATGGAAGGAGACGAATGTCGATGCACGAGTGAGCAAAGGCTGGCTAGCAGCTGGCCAGTTTCTTGAAATTTCTTGAATACTGTTATCAGTACTGTATAAATAAATGCAACAATTCTTGAAGCCTTCTGAATCGAGTCACATGGAATGGAATCGAATGGCCTGCTTCAGAAAATGCAACTGGAGTCTTAAAGATCTGATCCTTGTTTTTATGACTTGGATTTAAAAGACAAAACTACTGTACTCGGTACAGTACTCCAGGGTCATCATTGCGACAATACTGAACACTGTGATCAGTGTGATCTTATGGTCGTCAATGACCAGTCCTACCGGTTCGTCAAGGCTTGAACACAATCTTAGTCTTCTAAGTAAGATGTTTCCTTTGTATGACTCGTCTACTTCTACCGCTTTTGTATTTTAAGTCTTTAAATAATAGCGCAGGAATGAGAATCCTACAGCCGTACACTTCATTACCATACAACAATGCGAATGCGAATGCACATTAATTCAATAATTCTCAATGTCTATGCAGGCATCAGGTCGGGCATCTCAGACAGTCATACGATTTTCGCAGTCATAAGTCTTTGTGCTCAATCGCGCAGAAAGATTTTTGGGTGCAGTGCACAGATTGAAGAGCAGAGACACAAAGAAACATTCTCTCACATTATTTCTCCTACCGGTAGCCAGCTAATACCAAACCCAACTATATATTTCAGCACCACCACCATGGCGAACACACACACAGGTTTCGAGGACGACGAGATTGTGAATGAGGTTGACGTGGATTCGTACGTGAAACCCAATAAGAAGGTAGACGACAATGACAATGACAATGACGATGACGATGACGATGACTCTCTTGCATCTCTCGTGTCGGACGACCTGGATGCCACGACCGGTGCCACTGAAACTTCTACCGAAGATCCTAGCGATAACAAGCATGAGATTGGAGGCGATGAAAGCGCTGCGGTCTTCAAGCAACGTCTCGTGGTCTTTTTGATTCTCTTTCTGGCAGCCCTTGGTGTGTCTCTCACCGTTTACTGTCTCACGGCCGCCGCCGAGCACGCCGAGTTTGAAGCGCAGTTCGACAGCACGGCGCAAAAAGTCATTGACTCGTTTCAGGACATTGTGGTGCAAAAGTTCAGTGCCTTGGCGTCCTTGTCG
>CAICTM010002701.1:0-12317 GCA_903772945.1 Seminavis robusta | reverse complement strand
TCAAAACTCCTTTCTTTGATGATGCCATTGCTGCAAGCTAGCTAGCCAACACTACTGCTGCTACTAGGCGCACTGGCGGTGATTTGGATTCTGTGTGCTGGGGAACCGCCCGCTTACAATCGGGATATAGTTTATGTACCAAAGAGAGGGTTTGCCTTCCCGAAAAGACGGTCCAAAAAGTGGATCCCAAATCGTGAAGCAGGCAGTCTTGCCGGGCGGCCTTCGTTGCATGCCCATGTGGAACACACAATCCCGATTCCAATCACTGCACGCATTCTTGGAAGCAATTACGTCACGGATCGGGATCGTGCTGGTTGGCGTTTGGTACCTGCACGCATGTCGATTCTAGCGCTACCTAAAAATGCGCTTCTTAGATGTTCGGAACTGGATGTTGGAACATCCAGAATTCGGACTCCTCATTATCAACTTGTTGATAGACGACGTTGGCATCGACCTCGTAGAAGAACCTATGGCGCATGCGGAGTTTGTCAGCAGAGACGAGCCACCTCCCCAGGGGTACATCCAACGTCAGATTCGGAGCGAACAGGGATAACGCTTTCCTCCACAACCACCAAGTCCTGGGATCCTTGGGTCGATCTTGAAACCTTTTGAAGTAGGTGGTGCGAGGCATTAGAGGGCTGGAAAAGCCATGCCAGAACTCCTCTCGGATGTATGTGCCACATGCCGTGGTGATGTCCGCTACCGTGACAACTTGGAAGTAAAGACGCACATAGTTGATCCGTTTCAGATCTTCCTCGGACAAATTCCCATACCACCCCACCCAATCCATAATGTAGGAGTCGTGCTCCCGCTGCAACGGTGGGATGTGAGGGTTGTGCACTTCAATCGTGCCTCCAACGGATTGAAGGAACCTTCGCATGCATTGGAACAGCCCGACTGGTAGATGACAATCGATTTTGAGATCCTCAAGGATGGGCCGGCAAATTCCGGCATGGAATTGCAACCATGCGTATGTGACTTCACTTAGGTCTCCGATGTCGGTGTACCTGGTCCTCCAGTGCTTTAAGAACTGCTGGATGACCCCGATTCCCTGCTTGTCGGCGAGTCGAAACATCTCAATACCCCCCAGCTTCCAGGAACCATAGCAAATCACTTTTGCAGTATTCGATCTATACCCCATTTTCTGAAGGGCAGCTCGGCGTGGAGCCGACTCAATTGTATCAAGATCGACATCCTTGAAGAAATTGGTCTCCAAGCAGTAACCAACACTCGAAAGGAAGATACTGCGATAGAACATGTTGGCTTCCCGTCGATTCAGTGGTGACCCTTTCAGAACCCTGGTATAATGGGTGCATTTCTTGATCAGAGCTGCTTTCTGTGCCTGCGAGATTTCCAGCCGGGCCTTTGAAACATCCCAGTGACTTGTGATCTTTGTAGTTGCCGACTGGTTTGATCGGCGTGACGATCCCATCAGTGGATTTCAGCTTGATTGATGGTGTAAAGTCAGTCCCCGAGACCAGCTTTGGTTCACCACTGGATCTGAACTCATATCGGAGATGATGAAAGGAGCACTTTGAAGCCTCCAGCTTGCCACCCGACGACCACAGAAGATCACTCCACCATTGAGCATCTTTTGTTGCCTTGTCCACCAGTACCTGCACTGAGGGAATAGTGTTGGTAAGAAAGCAATTCGTTCTAGAATTCGTATCATCAACAAACCCTGTCATGAACAGCTTGACCCGCTTTGAGCCGTCTGGGCTGGCAAAGGTGGCGCCAGTCGCATAGGGCTCGAAACAATCAAATAGTGTGCTCGAAATAAACAGCCATAAGGCAGGGGAGTCACCAGCTCCTTGGCCAGACCCGTGCCAGGGATCCCCCTCTGTGTGCCACAAGAACGTGACTGACGTTCCCAGAGTGGTCTTGATATGGTACTGGGCCTGTTCCAGATTCATTCCATTCACTTTACAGACACGGACCAGCATACCCATCTTGCGGCTTGCAAGACTGGCAATGTAGATGAGAATCCTGTCGTAGCACATGGCTGCGTCATTGTCATTCTTGATTAGGGGGTGCAAGCAACAACGTGATACTTCGTACTCTAATTCCTCCATATAACAGGACCTCCCTGGAACGGAACCAAATTGCCTGGTGTTGATCAGCCCTTGCTTGGAGGCATGGTGGAGAAGTTCGCGCCACTTCACTCCTAGAAGCAGGTTATAATCAGCTTCGAAGATGTGGATGACTCGCAGACGATGGATTCTGCAACCACCCTCATCCTTGGGGATGAGGGTATTGACAATTTTGTCCCATCTAGAGTAGGCAAAGCCCTGTTCCAGAGCAAAGTTGAGGAGCCGAAAGTGGGCCTGCTTGATCTTGGTTTGAAACTCTGCCAGTTCCTTTCCTTCCTCAGACTCCCGGTCGAGACTGTGTTCCGCGAAGAGAGATTTCCAATGACCGAGGTGTTGTCCAGAGGGAGAGGTTGTAGTGCGTTCATTCCAGCTCTTGAGTTTCCCATCGAACTGTTCCTCTGTCAATGTTGCTGGAATCTCACCATGTCAAGGATTGCATTGGCGGCAGCAGTACTGGCAGAGAAGTCGGTATCACACAATTCCAGATCCAAGCGAACTGAAAAAGCCCTTTTCGGACGCACACTGACTCTCAAATTAGTACTCTTTATTCTATAGTAAATTTGCCATTTTCTCATCCACCCAAGGAAAAAAGGTCCACAATGGCGCCGTGTGGTTCCTTTTGCAAGCAAACGACGGCAGCTACTATCAAGATGACACCGAAGATGCAATCTAATACCAGGGATGCACAAGCACACCGAAAGGATCGAGGAAAATCCATTGTCAACACAATGAAATCGACCGAAAAGCACTCACGATTTGGATCGAATTCTGTCATGAATGACCACAATAATGACACAATCGAAGACGATGATGGCTTCCGACCTGTCAACCGTACTAGGAAAACAACACCACACAACAAGGCGGTTGTCGTTGCGAGTAAAACTCCCATTACGTCCAATCAGAAAAACTCATTCCTGATGGCACTGATGCAGTCTGATGATCTCTGGCTCCTGCAATACAATGACGTTAACGACGACAATGATGCCGACTCTGTCAACACCATCGCCACCACAGGCACAGCGTCAACCACTGGGGACAACATGTCAAAGACCCCTCAGTGTACAAACACGAGCACAACAACACAACCAAAGTCTTTCCACCGCAAATGTGCACGACACCCAGTCAAGCCTCTTGATATTACTCCACTTCCGGTACCACCCGTTCTTGCAACTCAGAAGTCTACAGTTATTTGGGAATTTCCACGAGATACCAACTCCAACAAGCGGCATTGCGCGAGTCGATGCAAGACACGTAACGCCCCTGGCAATCGTCCGATTAAACCCAACAAGCCAACAACAAACAACACATCCAACATCATCAGCAATGATCCATTCATACTGAAAAATAACACCGAATGGCCACCACTACTTGATACTACTGCTCGCGCAGCTCGACGAAATGACTCAGCTAACACCTGCTGGCCACAATCAGATGACAATCGAATGCCTTCTACTACGCTTGTTAGTTGCTCTAAGCTCTCTGGTTGTTACTTGCTATTGAGATACTACTGAAAAAGTGGGTGGGCTCTGTATTTCTACTGGTGTGAAATTCTAGTACAGAGGTACAGGTTCAATCCCTAATCGCGAATCCCCAACACACTCCTGTGGTCATCGAGCTTGTCCTAGTCGTCGACCATGCTTACTTACTTACTCCGCTTAGCGCTCCTTTTTTGAGCGGACCTTCTTTTCCGACCGTGACCCTCCTACTGAGTGCCCTGGCTCTCAGTGTTCCACAACACCCATCAACTTGTCCACATTCTGTTTGAACAGTCGACCTTGGTTCCGCTTCGTCCAGAAGTCCGCAACCATATCATCAGTTGGACACCAGTCCACACTGATCTCCTTCTTTGCGACTCTGTCGCTCACAAAGAAGTACCTAATGTTGATGTGCTTCGTTCGTTTACTACTAGAAGCTTTGCCGTTCTTCTCTAGAAGTATGGCACTCTTGTTGTCCTGATAGACTATAGTTTCTTTAACTACATAGCCTTGCTCCCGAAGGAACTGCCTCGTCCAAAGGATCGATGGCATCAGGTCATCAACGGCTACGAGTTCACTCTCAGTCGAGCTTCTCGTGTTCAACTTCTGTTTCGTCGAAGTCGATAATGGGTAACCGGTGCCCATGGTCAAACCACCTCCGGTATGACCCCTCATGTTTGGATGGACTGCGAAAGAACCATCAACATACCATTTCAATATGCCACTTCCGTCGGCTTTGAGAACTAATGGTAGTATTCTAGTACGTCTAATGTACTGCATGAGGTGGACTAGTTTATCCCAATCCTGCCTATCCGGTTCCTTGACTCTAATCGTGAGGAACGATATCGCCGTACCTGTGTCTGGTCGGGCTCTCTTCGTAGTGAATAACACCTTAGCCACCAGGCTGTGAAAGGTGTCTGCCTTGCTTGTTGGGAGCTTCTTGCAGGATTCGTCTACTGTGAATAGGTCTTTTGGGGCTGCACTACTTCTAGTTTTCGTGCCCCCTTCATCTGGCGACGCCTTCTCGAAGGCTTCCAGGATTTCATCAACGTACTTGTACATTGATACATTGCATTGACCCTTCGTCGTGAAGTCTATGGTCATACCGAGATACGTGTGGACCTTTCCGCGGCTCACCGTCATCTCTCCAGTGCCGTCCTCGAATATGCTTTCGTATTCATCACGAAGCACTTGGATCAGCTGGTCGTTGACATCCGAGTCCTTGTGGCTAAGCTAACAGTCGTCTACATGCCAGCAGACTGTTTGTTGCTTGCCGTGCACCATTCTGTTGGCTACACATGGGTCGTAAGGATTAATCTTAAATCCGTTCCGGACCATCGTCTTCCGGAAGTTGGAAAATAACGAAGTTTTATTTAAAGGCTACACCTCGTCAGACGATCCGCTGAACGGTGCCGTGACGAACCCATATACCTCAGGCGCACGAGGGCGCCCACTTAGGATGGGCCTAGTGTAAGCCCCCCACTGGAGAAATTGAACAAAACTCCGGAGGGTGCTGTACGACTAACTATCAACGCTAGGCTAAATCGCCCGCTATTGCTATGGGAGTCCCACACCGGCGCATAGTTACCCGGATTGGGAAGGCTGCTCACGTGCATGCTCATCCCTCATTGCTTTGTCCACAACTGGAAGCCAATTTGCCAGCCATGCTTTGATATCCCCCGGCCCTTTGGCCATCTGTTCCTCCAGGGGTCGCTTGAAGATTGTATCAAGAAGATGCTCTGGGAGCAGGTCCGCTTTTGCATACAGGAGCTCAACTTCTCGTTGGAGCTGTTCGTGCTTCTTGCGCCATTTCTGTTCCTGATCCCGGCTGTGCCTGACGGCATTATGATCTTCCCAGAGATTCCACCACTGCTGGATCAGAGCAGAAGCCAGGTTGGTGACCCAGAACTGCCCGGTCTTGGTGGTCTCCTGGGAGCTGACCCGATGCAGATATGCATCTTGATGCTTAGCCCAGTGCTTGGACAAACGTCCTCTCAGGAAGTTATCCCAACCAATGAGATTTTGAGTGTCAACAAGGTCCCTATACCAGTCTGGGTAATGCCACGGGTGTAGGAACCGGTCTTCAAAGTGATATTGTAGCCCATCCAGAACAATTTCCAGGAGGAAGGGGTCCGTGGAATCCTTTCGCAACTTCGTGCTGGTTGCTCGTTGCATGGTCCCTCGCCACAAATCCACGTCAACATGGGGGCATCTGTAAACATGGGTCTCAGTCTCATGATCACCACCGCAACGGGGACAGTGGTGATCATACTTGGGATCGTCTCGGTGGATCCGTTTCCCAACTGGCAACAATTGAAATAGAAACTTCACAATTGTCGGTTTGTGGATCTCATGACGGTTGACAGCACAACCATGGGCTGTCCAATCAACCAGTGCGGGGGTGTCCTCATCCCAGTCAGGATTCAGTTTGACAATGTGGTCGAACAAGGGCTGGTCGTTCATTAGATGCCGCAGTGTTCTGGGAAGCTTGTATGTGCATGTTCCTTTGGGAAGGTGCAGCTGGGCCAAGTTGGCCGGAAATCGGAGTACCTTGGAGTGGTCTTGTTTCATGTGTCTGGTCATGTAACTGCCGGCCAGTTTGTCGGCTCTGCAGTTCAGTTGTGCTTTCAAGGGTAGTGTTTCGATGGCCTTGTGCTTGTCCTGGTGTGATTTGATGTGCTCCATCTTGGGCACTGTGGCGGCAGCCCGAAACGAATCCTCGATCTGCTGCAAGACATCCCAATCGGAGGCTAAGGAATCATTGGGGTACCAGCCCTCGTAATCCAGACAGCCAGCACACTTGTTGGTAACGGATTCATTGTCGCACAAGTGTACATAATTCTTCATGCTGGTTCGGTCGTAGAACTCCAGCAATCGCCGCAGAAGGCAAGTAGGGGATAAAATGCCATAAGCCTCCGCCCTGTAGGATGTCGGAACCATACCAAAAACGGGACCAGAGCACCGAAGCACAATCTGACTGTGATTGTCTGCCAGAACCCAAGCAAAACTCGCCTTACCGGCGTCAATGTCGGCAGCTCCATCACTCGCCACCCAGAAGAGCATGGCTGTGACAATCTGCAGGACGTCTTCCGGAACTTACGGTAGTATAGTAGGCTAGCTATACCATGGTACCGTAGATGGCATTCAAGCATTGCAGTAGCAACTACTTGTTGCCTTTCTTATCCGTTGTCACGAACGGTTTGTAGACATCTGGGGCTATTTCACACAGCATGTCTACTAATACTCCTCTTACTCTAATGATTACCATATCTGTTTCATCCTCGACTCGTGTCTGGATGAAGGCGTTTGGGATGTCAATTACTGCCACATCCCTTTCCTCTTCAGCGTCGATTTAAAAATAAAAAATAAAGAGATTTTATTTTAAAGGCTACACCTCGTCAGACGATCCGCTGAACGGCGCCATGACGAACCCATATACCTCAGGCGCACGAGGGCGCCCACTTAGGATGGGCCTAGTGTAAGCCCCCCACCGGAGAAATTGAACAAAACTCCGGAGGGTGCTGTACGACTAACTATCTAGGCAAGGCTAAATCGCCCGCTATTGCTATGGGAATCCCACCTCAGCGCATAGTTACCCTGATGGGGAAGGCTGCTTGCGTGCATGCGCATCCCTCATTGCTTTGTCCACAACTTGAAGCCAATTGGCCAGCCATGCTTTGATATGGGAGTGAAATGTGCGGAGATTGCAATGGTGGACACTATCATCCATAACACCCCGATGATCATTGGATTTGTGCCAGAGACCCAAACGGTGCTTACCGATCTTGCACTCCTGAAGAAACCGGGCGTATATGAGGCCGAGAAAATGCAAATCATCTTCTTGTTGGACACATATTATAACATGTGTTGCAAGCGATTCGGGCGCTTGATGATGTACCGTGCCGAATCCCAACACCAGATGCCGGAGGAACAAGGTGGAGGAAGAAAGGGCCGCATTTGCATCGAGCTTGGTCTGAACAGTGTGCTGATCCTGGACGTGTCGCGCATGAAGCGCTGGACCATGGCTATGATTCCCTTCGATGCAAGCCAAGAAAGAATAAACCATGTCCCCGCCATTCTTGCTGCCCGTTCTGTTGGAATCCCACAAACAGCTTTGAACTACTGTTTCGGCACATATCAGCAGACACGCCACTTTGTCTCCACAGCTTATGGGGTTTCTGAACAGTCCTACGGTGGCACCCAACGCACCGAACAGGGCCTTCAACCTATCCAGGAAGTCGGACAAGGCACCGGCGATGCAGGTGCTTTTTGGGCCATCCTGTCGGCCAAATGCATTGACTGTGTTTGAGCTCTGGGACTTACTGTTGCCTTCATGAGTGTGCTTGCCCCAAAACTCATCAGTCTCATGGCTGGCACAAATATTCATTGACGATAATAACCAGTGCGTCTCTGCACAGACCCAGTACTGCTCTGGCGAAGATGTCTTTCCACGAGCACAAGAGGCAGCAGACACGTGGGAGGGTACCTTAAGAGCCACTGGCGGTGCCATCAACCAAGAGAAGTCGTACTTTTACATGCTGGATTACACTTGGGTCCCTTCCCTCCTCAAATGGACATACCGTACCATTGCGGACTTGCCAGGCGAACTGTGGGTCCGTGACAAGGATGGTGGACACAAGACAATGTCCCGCAAAGAGCCTTCGGAGGCAGAAAGGTGGCTTGGCTTCTGGCCCGCCCCCAATGGAAACTCGACTACTTGAAGCAGCGGGTGGATGCCTTTGCCAACAAAGTGCGCACTAGTGGACGATTTCTGAAGAACGATGTGTGGCTGGTTACCAAATCCACCATCCAAAAAACTTTATGGACTACCCCATGAAAGCCATCCGGCTGTCCCTTTCGGAGTGGGATGATGTCATCGGACCCCTCTGGCAAACGGTACTTCCAAAGTGTGGTATTTCACGGAACTTCCCCCGTGTTGTCCTGTTTGCACCCCAGAAGTACCAGGGTTTGGGGGAAATTCATCCCTGGCTAAGGCAAGAATTCTCGCACATCCAGACTGTATGGGAAAAACTTACCTATACAGATACCACCGGTCAGCTCCTCGAGATGGAAATGGAACAGCTCCGAATGGAGCTTGGCACCAACAGACAGCTCACGGAGCATCCCTACACAGCTTTCGAATCCTCCACCACCAACTGTTGGATGAAAACATTGTGGAAGTCGATGGATGATTTTGGCATTACTATGGAGGACACCACTGCTAGATTCGACACACAACGCACCAATGACCGATTCCTGATGGATCTTTTCTCTCAGCATGGACACAGTGCCCACACTCTAAAGCAGCTGAATGTCGTGCGAATGTTCCTCAATGTCATCACCGTGGCAGATATTGCCACTGCTGATGGCAAACAACTTCGCACCCAATCCTTCAACGGAACCAAAGTCGAACCCCACCTGCCTTCACCGAATGGAATGGCCCCGTCAACCGAAGTCCCTACCCCCGTCATTGATTCTTGTCTGGCAGGGTGCCTTAAGAGAGTGTCTCATTGAGCAATACGGTAGCCCACAGAATCTGCGCATTCGGCCCCACCTTATACCCGGCCTTTGGAAGGAAGACCCCATCTCTTTCTGGCCCTGGATGTGGAACCCAGAAACTGATACCCTGTATCACAGGGAAGGATTCATCTGGACCCCATATGAACCCATCAACCCTGGCAGACGCCGTGCCCACTACAGGCGATCCACAGTTCCTCGCACATGGACAGTCCCACATCAACCCAACACTGAAGCTTCGACTCCCATCACCAGTCTCCCCTCGGCACCTGCTCACACATCACTTGGTTACAGAACAGCATCGGTGGTCCGTCACGTTGTGCAAGCTTCGTCCAGCGAACCAGAACTTGTCCTACTCTTCAACCACTCCTCGTGCGACTCTGAACCAATGAATTACTCTGACAGTGACGACTCTACATCCGGACTCTCCGACAGTGACGATTCAACAGTGACGACATCTGCCTCGGACCAGCCACCGCCCCTGTGCTCCCAATCCCTCCAAGATGCCCTGGATCAGCTCCCAATTTCTGACTAATGGGCGCTAGGACACCTTCGATTTACCAATGATGGCTCCCAGATTGCAAAATCCATCATGACTGGCTCCGGCATTCAGGTCAGTGACGGCTCCTACAAAGATTCTTTTGGCACTGCAGCCTTCGTCCTTGAAGGAGCAGACCACAAGGGACGAATCAACGGCCAGTTCTCTGTCCCAGGTTCCCCGGGAGACCATTCTTCCCATCGTAGTGAATTGGCAGGCATCATTGGGGCACTCATCGTGATGCAAACCATCTGCATCCAACATGACATCACCATGGGATGCATCACGATTGGCTGTGATGGCCAAGCAGCCCTCAATGCCCTTGAAACTCTCTTCGACCCTCAGTGCAATAGCAAAGATTTTGACCTACGTGTCGAGGGCCGAGCTGTTATAGATGAGATCAGGGAACAGGGTATCGACGTTCAGTTCCGCTGGGTTAAGGGCCACCAAGATGACAGCCCCCGAGCACTCCACATTCTCCCCAGGGACATGTTACAGGGAACCAGAATGTACCACGGCTGCCTCGATCGATGGGCAATCCTGAACATTGAAATTGATACTGCTGCCAAATCCCAGTGGACTCAGGATCAATCGAACCCATGCCCTTATCTACCTTTCACCCACGAGCGCGTCATCTTTCGGCACAAGGGTCAGAAACTAGCCCGGTTCCACCGCCGTGAGATGCACGAGGCCCTTTGGGAAGATAAAATCAAGGCTCACTGGAAACAGCGCGAGGAAAGAGTTCTTGAAGTGGCATATTCAGAGGCAGAATGGACAGAACGATGGGACATCATCAACTGGGAGGCAATGGGCAGGGCAAAATAACGAAGTTTTATTATTTAGGCTGCACCTCAATAGACCACCCGCTGAACGGAGCCATATTGAACCGGAGTACCTCAGACGTACAAGGACGCCCACATAGGAACCGGCCTAGTGCAAGCCCCCCACCGGAGAAGTTTAAAAACTCCGGAGGGTGCTTTGCAGCTAACTATCTACCCTTGGCTGGATTGCCATCTATTTCTACGGCAGGACCCCTTCTGTGTGGAGTTACCCTGTGTCATTGTTCTGCATTGTGCGTGCATGCTCGTCCCTGAGTGCCTTGTCGACGACGGGCAGCCAATTGGCAAGCCACGCTTTGATGTCGCCTGGGCCCTTTGCCATTTGCTCGTCAAGCGTAGAAGATTCCACCAGCCAGTTTGGCCTGTGCACGGAGCCCGGTGACAGTGCTAGGAGTTCAGTCCCATCCAGAGGGAGGTTTTGTGTCCCTTTTGCCAATGTGCGAGTTGGGTCAGGATCTGTTTGGTCATCATGGGGTCTTGTGACGCTTGTGCAACCACGTTTTCAGCTTGGAAATCTCCTGTTTCCACTTATTGGATGGATTCTGGGTCTTGGCAGCGTAGCTACATGGAGGGTGTCTTCGCCATCTGTTCCACACTGTGGGCAATCACTGTGAGCCTGCCAGTTGGGCGCGTTTGCAGGCTGGCGTCCGACACCACAGTGGCCAGTAGCATGTTTGGTGCACCAAATCGTTGAATGCAAGTGGGTTGCCGTGTCTCAGTTTGCTCCTGGTCCTATGATGCCTCTGTCGCTCACAGTGCACGCAGATGTGTACGTGCACATCAAATCGCACAGGACAAGACAGCAAGTGACCATCGAAGACAGCTTACCCGGCTAAAAGCACAGCTTGAACTGCAGAGCTGGCAAATGGCAGGCAAGGTTTACATGAGACCAACACAGTGTCAACAGGATCACATCTCCAAGGTACTCCCGTATCTTTCGAGTGCAATATCCGTGACCAGCTACTCCCAGATAGGACATGGCCAAGACAGCTTCCCCCACGGGTCAGCTGGCATACTATGCAGCAGTAGCAAACGGGTCTAGCCAGTAACACATATCAGATCTCAGAAGACTAGTTGTCGACTCACATTCGTAAACTCGCATCCTGACTGTGATGTAGGCACATGGCCATCCATGCACTGTTCTGATGGACAGCCATCGTCGAGTCCTAACGTCATGAGATCTCACAAACCGACAATTGGAAGTTTATTTCCAATTAGTTGCCAGTCTGGGAAAAGGTCCACCGGGATGACCCAATATGATTCACCACTTGTCCCGTCGTTGTGGCGCAAGGTGATCCGCAGATCTGAAACCATAGGTGTTTTATCGGATGCCGATTGGACGTGCAACTTTGTGGCGAGGACAGCCATGCCAAGCCGAACTGTCAGCAACAAGGAGTTGCGCAAGAAACAGACCCCTTCTCATATCTTAGAGAAATGCTCGTGAGTGGACTTACAATACCACTTTGAGATGCGATTCCTCCCCCGTGGCATCTACCCAACAGGTATAGGGACCTCGTTGATACTCAAAATCTCATTGGTTGGGTACAACTCATGAGAGGAGCGTGTTAGTCCAAGCACTGCGGCCGCATCAAGATGCATATCTGCATCGGGTCGGCTCCCTAGGAGACAACCTAGACAGAGCAACTCTGGGCTCACCAACCCAGCCTCACTGCACCATTCCAGCAGTGGTGGAACCTTGGGAGGATTCGAAATGCTGCTAGGCATGGCAAAGACAGGGGAGCAATCAGACCAGTGAGAGAAGAAGCACTGTAACACTCAAGCGGTAGGTGGAACTCATTTACGAGAAAAGCGGATCCTGTCCCAGCGGAGCTGGTGGATTTATCTTCAAGCCGATGGC
>CAICTM010002700.1:0-12319 GCA_903772945.1 Seminavis robusta | reverse complement strand
GGGATTGGGGGACTATCTCCTTAGCATTCACCTACCAAGGCAAATACTTGTGCAGGTGTTTTACTAGCTGCATAGTTACTGTTGCCCCCAGCCCCAGCTGAGGCGGTGGCAGGGAATCTTCGATTCGATGTTATTTCCATGCACTGACGTGGTTCAACGCAGACGCACAGGAACTCCGTACCGGTAAGTCCCCCACTCCGGAGCGGTCGTGCATGCGACCTCCTCGCTTGGGAAAAGCAAGAAAGTTTCATTCACAGTGGCTCGCTAGCTAGCTAGCTAGCCACCTATTGGTACCGGTAGCTAGCGCAGCGCACTGTGGCGCGGACATGCTTTCCTAGCAGCGGCTACCGCATCGAGCTGGATAGCTTGGTTCCAATCCCCCAAGCTCAACTGTTTCCTTCCAAACTAATGCTTGCTAGATTCCAATCCTCCCAGCTGATTACGCTGCTGGATGTTCATCTCACAAAAACAAAAGCAAAACCAAAGCCAAACAAAGCCAAACAAAACCAAAACAGAAAACCAAAACAACTCAAAAAAACCAGCAAAAGCAACATGAAGTCTTTCATCAATAACTCAAAACTCTCTCTCAGCCTATTTCTGGCTGCAACCATGGTTGCATTATCACAAGCTGACTCCCAAGCTGCTCGCAATCTAGATGAACATGGCTGTTTGGGAAGCGCTGGATACAGTTGGTGTCCTACCACTCAGACTTGCATGAGGGAATGGGATACCCTCTGTCCAAGTGAAGCGCCCACTGCCAGCCCACAAAATGACAATCACAACTGTGTGGCAACTGCTGGCTATACATGGTGTCCTACCACTCAGACTTGTGTAAGGGAATGGGATACCCCCTGTCCCAGCGAAGCACCCACTGCCAGCCCACAAAATGATAATCACAACTGCGTGGCAACTGCAGGATACAGTTGGTGTTCTACACTGAACACGTGTGTGAGGGAATGGGTTACCCCCTGTCCAAGTGAAGCACCCACTGCCAGTCCACATAATGACAATCACAACTGCGTGGCAACTGCTGGCTATACATGGTGTGCTGCAACGAATAGTTGCATGAGGAACTGGGGGGCAGACTGTCCAGATGCATCAAATGTTGGAACCACAGCAATGGGTGGCAACGCCCAAGCTGTTGGTGGTGTTGACGTTGCAAGTGAAGAAGGAGTTACAGCAACTGCCATGTCTGGAAGTGGTCCAGATGAACATGGCTGTGTTTCTGATGCTGGCTATACATGGTGCCCCAAGCTGGCAAAATGCATCCGTCCATTTCTCGAAGATTGCCCCGTAGAAGGAACACAGTTTGAAGGCCCAATCAGTATTCAGTGTATTGATGGAGCATGCAGCATCAATGATGATTGCCAAATCAGTATGGGAAACTTCACCATTGGGGGACCTTATCTCAATGGTTTGGATGGAAACCTTACCATTCCAAGTGGTTGCACTGGAAATTGTACTGGCTGTCAGGAACACAAGCAGGAGAATGGTGCAGGGGTCCGTCGCCTCAGAGGGAGTTTTGCCCACTAAGCCTGTGAGGAAGTTGAAGCATGATTTAGAATAGACTAACATAGAATGCACCTGAACCAAAATGTATACTGATTGGAATGCAATGTCAGCAAGCCTACTAGCAGTAGTAACGCCTGAAAATGCAGAGTCTACCATGCTTTTAGGTCTGCCATGTACTGGTATCCTCTAGAGCGCTTGCATTAGCAGTTGAAATTTTGATTTGGTGTGCGCTATGACGGCCACATCTTCAACCCAATGGTTTTAGTCCACTTTGCCACATGCCCACATAAGGAGAGAAGACTGTCTCTGAATTCATCTTGCATCAGTCAAATTATAAGTAGTGCAACCTGATGTGCTCGCCAGGCAAGGGGATGCCCGATCGGACCTTTGGTTGGTAAAACCAATAGAACCACGCAGGTCTAGAACATCAGTTTCAATTTCAAGTGCAATGCCTTTTTCGTGAGTTAATTTACACCCACAGAACAACATTCTTTGGAACGCCGCCATATTCGTCCTCAAAGAAGTTGATGAGGTCTTCTCTTGAATATCGTAAACTCCAATGGACGCAGACAAACGTGGTTTCAGGAAAGGAGCAGATCCAAGGATGCAGCTGGGAGTAATGCGTGTGACCCTTTTGTCTTGCCGATTCGTCTAGCTTTGAGCTGGGCTTCCCCAGGAAGGTAACCTCATGAATGACATGTTTGTACTTGGGAAGGATTTCCTCCCATCGTTCTTTGAGCAGATTGATTGTGGTGTCACCAGTGTAAAATAGTAGACCTTCCTGGTAGCTTTCCGTAATCTGAATGTCTTTTTGAATCAACGCACCCAGATCGCTTTTTGGCAAGGAAGCATATTCCGGTTTGAGCCGTTTCTTGATGCGGTACAAGCCATACGAAACTGCCGGTATGCCCTCCTTGTGAGGAGCTCGAAAGACCTCTACACCAATCGGTGTGGGAGACCCCTGGTAATACTCCCGAGGCAATAATATATCATCTCCATCCTCGACACCTTGGATATCATATTCACCCAGTGCTGAAGTGGTTTCTTCATCGGTTTGTGACGTATCCCCATAATTCAATTGTGCTTCTGCCAAAAGAAACCTCCGGACCAAGGGAGCAATGGGTTTGGGGCAAAAGAGCTTTGATTTTGCTGCGGCATGCGTTGGTAGAGCAGCAATGTGATCGCGATGACCATGTGTCAGCAACACTGTCTTGGGCTGGAGCGACTTGACATGAATACCGGCGTCAAAGACAATGCCCAGCTCTGGCAAAAAGTAGGTGGATGCATCTGCGGATCGCCCCAGTCCCACAATGGAGAGTTGTCCCTTTATCAGTTCCACTCGTCTCAGTGTATGATCGTCGCCTGGCACCCCAATGTTCCATTGTGTAGCTTTGGAAGCAGCGGAAATCACGTCCCTTCCCTCAATGGCTGGCAGCAATTGCAAAGATCCAGCCAATGCCATGAGAGGCTGAGGAAAGGTATCGACATTATTATTATTGTTGCCTTTTTCTTCGACATTGGCAGAATGAACGGTGTCAAATAAATTAGCCAATTCCGGCAGAGAAATGCGTCCATCCCGGTCCACATCTGCCATCAATAGCAGCTTGGCGGCAATCCGCTCAATGGTATTCCCCGAATCATCCATGGCCAGTACTCGTTTGGCATGAGCTCTTGCTGCTCCCGGAATGGAGCCTTCCGAGGGACGGTAGGATGCCAATTGTTGCTTTTCCGTCCGGTCATTCGAAGGAGTGGCGAGATCACTAACGATATTGCGCGCCAAATCCACAAACAGAGCTCGTGCTTCCTCGACCGAGAGTGTTCCACTTTCGCAAACATCGTAGGCTTGAAATGCTTTGCCAATCAGTTCTCTTTTGCGCTCGGCGCCTCCCGTGAGGGCTTCCGCAGCTTCTTCGTCGCCCGCCAACAATGCCAGACACGTGGCGGCAAGGGAAGCCAGAGCTTGTTCCGCGTCCAGTGTGGGAGATTTCGACAATAACGCAGAGGCTACTTCAAGCGGCTGCGATTCAAAAGTTGGATGGGTCCGGGGTATACTACCACTACTGCTAGAGTCGGATTTGGTGCCTTGGAGGCGTGTTGTGATTGAGAAAACTGGAAATGACGCACGTACAGTGGCTCCTGGTGAAAGCAAACTGCCGCGATCGCTGATGTGGATCAAGCTCCTATGTGAAAAGCCATTTGTGGTTGCAAGGACGATAATAAGGGTCAAGCTGCAGCCAGCAAAAGGTGGCTGCTTCATGCTGTCCTTTTCTAATGATGAAATTGGAGCTGCGAGTGCGAGCCGTGAAAGCTAAATGAAAGAATGAAGTGCCACCTGGCGGATCTTTCTGTAATCTTCAACATTCGCATGTGAATACAACTCAAATGGCTTGATTGAATCTCAATCATTCATTCGTGAGGTCACCTCACGATTTAAACATAGAAGGGGGTCTGGGGGTGGCTCGTGCAATTTACTTTGGCTTTTTTGAATACAGGCAAAGAGTACAAAAGCTGATTCTGCAATTAAGAGGCCTTCTTGAAGTGCTTTTGGTGTGTTAAAGCATGCACTAGTAATTAATTACCATTCAGGGAAAGAAAACAATGTTACGAACTTTAAACCATCACATTTGGTTATGGTTTGAAGTGTCCAAAGCATTCCACAAGAGCACAAGGTGATTTAACAGTTTCCTTAAAACCCCCTTTTTAAAAAGCTAGTGAGACGCTACAAAGCTCAATGAATTCCTCTAGGAAAACGGTGGATTACGGTGGAATGGAATATTACTGGGTGGTAAGTGATACATATACAGTACAACGGCTACAGGCTGGGACAACAGCTACAGGCTGGGACGACAGCTACAAGCTACAGCTATTATAGCTATAGCTACAGGCTGGGACAACGGCTACAGGCTGGGACAACGGCTACAGGCTGGGACAACAGCTACAGGCTCACCAAGAGGAGGCACAACTGGCTCAACGATGCTAGTGCTGTTAGATCTCCAGACTGCAAGACGACGGCAACATGATCCAGCACAGCAACAATTCTCCTGCAACGGCAACAATTCTCCTGCAACGGCAACAATTCTCCTGCGACGGCAACAATTCTCCTGCGACGGCAACAATTCTCCTGCGACGGCAACAATTCTCCTGCGACGGCAACAAGTCTCATACGACGGCAACAAGTCTCATACAGTACTGATGGCATGCAGGTTCCTATTGCAAAGTGAAATCCCACCAACAAAATTTCAACAACACCTGCACTTAACACACTGAAAGCCATGCCAACTCGGGAATGTTTTCTTTTTAAGGGTAAGTCACCCATCGTCAGCAGTCTCTTACTGCTGACAGCCCAGGAAATTTAGTCACTCGCAATTTGACACATCTAGCAACTGTTCTCGGTTTGGTCGTGAAGGGTTGCATTGTTGTTTGCATTGTTGTCATGATGAATGAGTGGAAGCAGTGAGCAGTACTCTTTTGTGGAGATCATCAATTGTCTTACTTCCTACAACTCCACTGCTGCGGTATCAACATGCTGCGGTATCAACATGACGAGCGGTACTTCGTTCCTTGGTGCTTCCTTGGTGCTGTCTCTTTTCCCTTTTCTGGAAGCACCATTGGTACTATTCCCAGCCCTTTTGTCATGGTCACGGAACATGACGGGCGGTACTTCGTTCCTTGGTGCTTTTTCATGCTGGGATTTGATGGCAGCGACGCTTTTTGGATGCCATTATTGGAGGTAAACTTGTGCTACAGTAGAGTTGCTGTCGTTGGTGGCATCTTGACTGCCAGTATAATACTACCAGCTGTAGTAATGGCAGGCATTTTGGAGGTGTTTGGAGCCGGAGGTGTGCTGGTGCTGCTTTTTGAATTTTGCTGCCTGGTGGTGATGGTCAAAGGTGCGTCCAAAGATCTACCTTACTCTACCACTGTACGGTATGCTGGCCTCAGACCGAACCTTCCTGCCCTAATTTCGCAAAGATCCTGAACGGGGGGTTTTGCAAAGATCTGTTCCATCGTTTTTGATGGTAAAGCTGCTTGCCCGATGCAATAAGAATGGCCTCCTATGCAATCTATCTTGTCCCAAGAGACGAATCATTGAATCGAGCTATCGTTTCGTTTCCTCAGGCCAAGAAACATGTGGATGCAGTACAGAAGAAGAAGCATCGGGGAGGAATCTTGCACATGACACTGACGAGTTTTGCACGTATCAAAGGCATCCCTTCACAGGGAGCTCGAAGCAACAGAGAGCTACACAAGGGAGATATATTCAATGCCATTGAAAGGCTCTCTGTCATTGCAGCAGACAACAAAGAATTTCATATCAGCGCGGAATTTTGGAATGATGGAAGAATAGGACGACGAAACCCAGATCTCTTTATCTTTGATCTCGGCGCTACTACATGTAGTAGTACCACCGAGCCATCCTCCAGTTTGAAGAAGCTTGGAAAAATGTTGAATGCTTTGAATGACTTGGACAGTTTTACAGGGGCCAAAACCAAAGTTACTCAGCTACATGTATCTTTCTTGCAAGAGTCCAATCCACAACAGGATCTGAAAGAGATGAAACAGTTCTTGGCACTGTTAAAGTGGGATATTGCCGTTGCCAGAATATCCAGTGACAGTGACAAAGGTGAAGACCTCGAAATTATCAAGATAGCGAAGCTTGGAATATGACGTCAAATCTAAGAGGGGATATGTAGGAGGTAGCCACCCTCCAGCCGCTAGCTGCAACACGAACGATACGACTTGGCAAGATTCCTTGCACTATGAATTGAGCCATACTCCCTTACCTCCTCTTGAGTCAATTGCTATAGTTGCTAGCTTGCTGGCTTGCTGGCGAAGAAAGCCACAGGTAGGCTGTATAAGATATATTTATGTAATCTTTTACACGTACCTGGTACTGTCTAGCTATCTAGTCATCCTGTTTTTATGCATCAAATGAACAGAGGCGGTAAGCGCTGTCTTCATCTCGGCTTCCCAAGTCAATCTCCTTCCCTCGACTCCTTAATCTTGTTTTCTTGCCATGTTGACTTGCACTTCGGGCGGGTATTTCAGGCAAGCAATGCGGTCTTTGGTATCCATTTCGGCGACAGCCGCATCAGAGGCCAATCCTTCCACCTCACCTGCTCGACGTTCTGTTGAAACCCGCAAAAGCTGGCGGCGACGATCACAGCATGGGCAGTGGCTGCAATACCAGAGCAATCCGTTATTGCACAGGATCTGCTCGTCGCAAAGACCCAGAGCTCGTTTACCATCGTTACGGTGTTCAGCGCTATTCCCACCGTTCCCGTTGTTGCTTGGAGCGGACAACCAATTCCCACTGTTTCCAGCGGAGTGCAAGCCAACAGCTCGCAAAGCAGCCGCAGAAATCTCACTGATTTCGGTTTCTTCGGTTTCGCTGCATACGCCATTCCTTTCAGCGAGTTTGTAGTTGACAGCAATATCGTACACTTCAGCAGTGGCACAACCAAGTGCCCAGAAAAGAAAGAAGAGGACGAGCTTCATCATTTTCTGGTGTGTTGTTGAGGCTTTGCAAGTATTAGTGTCTATGGTCGTGTGGAAGCTTTGCTTTTAGTTTTGTGAGAAACCAGAGCGAAAGATTGGAGGGAAGTATGGTATGATACGGAGGCTTCGCTTTGTTGACAGGTGACCAGTGACAGTCACAATGAACCTGCAACCAAGATATTACACGAAACTGGGTTACTAGAAAAAGGACCCTTAACTCATCATCTTCAAGAGAAGTGACCCTTCTAATTAATCATCAAACCTGATTTTGAGGTGAGGCGGGAAAACTGACCTCGAGCAACCTTGCCAATAGCTCGAGCTCCACCTGTCTCGTAGCTTCCCTTACTACATGCACCCTGCATCTATCGTTTTTCTCATCTCTTTCCGCCCACTTCTGCTGGAGTTTGTCGTTCGCTTTGATCAGCGGCGAAAGCTACAATGTAGAAGTGACTTTGCGGCCACGGGTCATTGCGCTGAAAACTCCTGCTCTGGGGTCGAGCAGACGGGCCCAGTTCAGAGCAATCAAGTTTTTTCACTTTTTGGCTGGGAACTTACCGTACGAACAGTCATCTCGACTGGGTAGCATCCACACGAACATCCAGGATAGAAGCGAGGTCCCCCAAAGAATTGCTCAAAGGCCTGCCAGAGCGAGAAACGCGAGCTCATCAATGCGGTTCTGCTTCCGCATTCACATCTAGTGGTGCCAGCTGTAGGAAAACGCACAGAGCGGTCTCTTCCAATGCTGATTCAATGCCTGGTCCATTTTTACTAGATGTGAATACAACCAAACTAGTCTAAAGTCTTCTGGGAATGTTGGGTGAAAGTGGTTGCCACGCCAAGAAACCCTTTCATCTCACAACCAGCAGCCGTCTTCCGCGCGATTCTCGCATTCACTACGTTTCCCCTGAACGTGACCTTGTCTAGCTAGCGCAACAAAGGTTTTGTTTTGAAATTAGGGCTAAAGCTTGTTGCAAGCTCTGACCACCACGGAAGCAGGAAAGCTCCAATTTGGGCGTCATTGCCATCTCTGATGCATTGTCTACTTTCGGTCCGAGACTTCCCTGATGCGGTAGGTTCATCGTCCTTCGATTCCAAGTGCTATCAGTATTTAGTTGCAAGTTAACTTTCCTCGTTATATCTAATTGCTAGCATCCATCACATACCCAGTTGAGCCTCCAAGGATGACTTGGCTTTGTCATAGCGTGATTGGTATGCCGCTTCTTCCTCCTTGATCTTGAACGGCACCAAGTTGTTGACCAATGTGGCGCTATCATTGATGACATAGTTCAGAAGCTCATCGATCTTCCCAAGCCGTTTGGCGACTGGAAACACCATACGCTCCAGTACCCAAAAGAAGACACGAGACGACAAGTCAGTACTGCAGATTGCTCGACTCTCCTCCATGAGAGCATTGGCCGCCATTAGTCGTTGCTTCTCAAATTTGTCAACGGCCTGCTCGGTAGTGGCGCACCCCAACAGTGCCTCTCCCAGCACAAAGGCATCGACAATCGCCTGACTGGACCCAAGCCCCGCAAACGGAGTAAAGGGGTGTGCGGAATCACCAACTAGAACCACTTTTCCAAGATGATAGGTACTCAGGGGCGGTCGGTCATTGCACATGACAACCTGGATCTGATCTTCATTGGTTCGATCCAAGAGCGCCTTGAGGACGGGAATTCCATCCTCGCAGCGGTGCCGGACTTCTCCCAACCAACCATCTTTTCGATCCGGTTTGGGGGGTACCACTGTGTGGGGTTTACCGTCTACCAGGAAATTGGCATACCAGATAGTGGCCTCCTTGTTGACCGCAGTAGATTCAATCAAATCTGCTCGGAGTCCCATGGTACAATAGGCACTTCCAACACCTGACGGATTTGGGAATGTCTTTTGCTCTTCTTCCGTCAAAGGAGGGAGTGTCGCATAACAGGCTATAATCCCATCACTGCGGAGTCCAGAATCGCCAAAGATCTGTTTGCGGATTTTTGAATGGATTCCATCCGCTGCCACAATGAGATTTGCCTTGAGAGGTTGGTCAGATCCTTCGACCTGGACTTCTCCCGTCGTGTGATCCACCGAGATGACGTTGGTATTGTATTGGATACAGTTGACATCCAGTGCCTCGACGGCTTCGCAGAGAGCCTTTAGCATGACAGCTCGACTCACATTAAACATTGGCATGCCCAGGCTGCGATCTTTCCATTCGGTGGTGAATTCTGGTTGTCCGGATCCCCCTTTAGTGTAGAAAGCTGTTTTCCGAAAAGCCACTGCTTGGTCAAAGATTCCAGGAGCAGCGGCGCCGTCGGCAACTCGCAACAACGCCTGAATCCCACTGGACGCCATGTCATAGAAGGAATTGGTATCGGCCAGAAGCGATGCTCGATCTCGACGTTCTAGCACTTTAACGCTGGACCATCCTTTGGTCAGTAGATGAGCCGCCAGAGCAAGACCGGCAGGGCCACCACCCACAATCAAGATGGATGGGTTGGGGTTTGTGGCATTGGCAGTCGACATGGCTTGGCTTCACTCAGCTGTCCTCTTTGCTACGAGGCCCCCTTTTTCTCTCTTTTGTGTTGTGGAGGTGGTGCCAAGCTCCAAGTGCTCCTTTAAGGCGCGTTGATCGCCAAGATTTAACACGTCGGAGCGAAACTGAGTCCCAGTGAACAATATTGAATTCTTCTAGGCTAGTAGCACTGTTGCACTGCGTTCCTCTTTCCTGCAAAGTTCCGCCCGGGTTGACTATTAATACCGTACGGTACCGGTACGGCCTGTACTTGGGCAATGTCACGCCATTTTGACTTTCCAATAGCTACGATGTTTGTGTCAACAGTTGCACCAATTCTTTCCTTGTCATCAAAGGTAGACTGAGTGTCAACCCAAGCAGAGCATACGGACGTTGTTCCATTCATGGCAGTCCTGGTGTGATGATTCACAAGTATGTTTGCATCGCCCCCTTTCCTTTCGCCTCAACTCCCTCTTTGTCAACCAATGTCCTTTTCCAGATGCAATGAGGGCATCGGCGGCAGCACCATTGCTTTCTGTTCAACTTGCCGTATTGACTGTGTCTCCAAACAATTGGAAGTGGCCCTTTGCCCCTCTGAGGACTACAGCAGTACTAGTAGATCCAGAATGTATAACCCCAGCATTCCGAGGTCGACGGTGTCTTCACCAAAGGACTCAGCAAGCTGTTGAGTTACGAGCTACACTGAAGGTTTGGGCTCCACGCCTACGGTATGCATACGGCACCGGTACCGGTACAGTGGCTACGGTACCGGTACCGTAGCCAGTCCTGCAAAGTATCAGAACCAAGTTGATCTATCTGTAGTCGCCTGTAGCTCTCACCGTACATCGAAGACTGTAGCTGTGTCAGGCTATCCACGTCTATTGGCCTCCGTACTTGCTGCGGAGAAAGTTGCAATGAACAGCTAGTCGCAGGAAAAGGAGAGCAGGCTGCGCCGCAATGTTATAATGACCACCTTGTGAGCTGTGCTCTGCGTTCAGAATAGAACCTTGGAACGATTGATATTCTCCACCAATTCGGCCAAGGCCAGAATGGCCAGTCCATGATGACCTCCAGGCTGGATATCCTCATATAATTCAAAACCCGCAAAGACAGCTGCCGCCAGTGCAATGGGTACTCCCAGAGAAACCTTGAAACGAAATAGATGTCGTTTGCCAGTGACTTTCTTGAGCCGTCGAATCTGATAATACAGTTCAGACAAGGCCAAGAGAGCCGCGCCATGATGTGCTCCTGGCCGCATGTCTTCGACTATTTCCACCAAGGACGCCGCAGCAGCCATGAAACAGGCTACAATCGCAGTGATGGGAGATGTAATCCCGCGAACTATAATTCGCTTGAACCTATTGATGAATCCAACAGCACGTCGTCGGGAAACAGGATCTTGTGTGCTTTCCACTGGATTCAGTTCTTCCACCTGTTCGCCAAACTCTTCAGCCTGAGTTTGTAAAATGGCAATTGACCTGAAAAGACGGATAAGCGCCAAGAGGGTAATACCATGGGCACTTCGCCAGTGTTGAATATGCCATTTTGCCACCATTTCGCGGCTGCTTTCGAGGATCTCAAAGACACTGAACGATCCAATAATGACTGCTGTTGACATGGGAACGAGACTACGCCCTAGATTTCGTCTTGGCTGTGGCGCATCTTGGTCTTTCCCGTTGGATACGGATGCTCCCCAAAGCGACGAATGCGTTCTCTTGGAATCTTTCGCCGTCGGAACATTTGCTTTTTTGGTTTTGCCGCCAACATCCGCCACCAGGAGAGTCAGAGGTTGATTCAGTTGGAATGCCTCTGCTGGTGCTGCCAACAAAAGTAGCTGCAGGCCACTAAGTAGAAAGACATGGAGATACGGAGCTTTCATCTTGGCATACAGTAGGCCAACAATCTGATGGGGTAGATGTACACGGTACCGGTAAATAAATAAATAACTATAAAGGGAATTGCGTGAAAGGAACGTCACTAGGTAACGTCCGCTTGTAGAAAGTGTGGTAATGGATCCAAGGGTTCAGGGCGTGACGTAGGCATATATGGACCGGCAAGTACTGAGGATGGGGATGAGCCGGAGGAATAGAGGGATCGAGCTTGGTGTGTAATGGCGCGTTGAAAGTGTTGTGCCAAGTGGGTAGATAGATTGAGGGCGAGTGATTGGTGTGCCCAGCGTGAAGGTGTGTAGGGTTGGGTGTCGATGGAGTAGTTGGTGGGTGTGACGAAGTGTGTATGGGCGGTGGGGAGGATGGCGGTTGGGGCCGAAAGGAGTTGGGTGTAGGAGCGTTGGGAGTGGGTTGGTAGTTTGTCAGACCACGGGGGTGCTGGGAGGGGGAATGGTTGGCGAGAGGAGCCATAGAGGAGGGCATGGGCAAAGGGGCCTAGGCCAAGAAATGGGTCAACTGTGAAGGGGAGGAGGATGACACCTGGGTTTTGGAGAGCTGTAAAGTAGTGAGCAGGGACAGTGCGAGATTTTGTTGTGAGCTTACTTCGGATTGACTTGAGATGGGCCATGGGAAAGGGTTTTGGGGATTTGATGAGGCAGACCGGGCACAAGAGGATTCGGGAGGGCTGGTAACAGTAATGTCGATGGCAAGGAAGGAGGATGGAGTGGTAGGTGGAGGTCGAAGGCAGGAGGAATTGAGGGAGATGCCAACATCGGCAGGGCGTTGGTTGGGGTAGCCTTGAGTGTCGAGCCCTATGGGGGTAGGGTATGACACTGAGTGGTGGAGATGATGCATATTACTAGCAAAGAGTGAGGCGCACGATGTTCGAGTAGAGTACAGGTGGTACAAACAGTATCGC
>CAICTM010002699.1:0-12348 GCA_903772945.1 Seminavis robusta | reverse complement strand
AACTTCCAGAAACAGTTGCGTGACAAACCCATTCTTCCTCTCGTCTGACAATGACAAGAAAACGAGATCGACGATACTCGTGCCACCACTTGCAAACTTCGCAACCATGTTGCCAAGCGCAAATCAGAAGACTCTGACAATGAGGGCAACTCCTCTATCAATTTCATCACTTGGATGGAAAATATCTCTATCTGAGGATTAGGCCAGGATGATGACTCAACGGAACCTGTTCCGATTTCTCATACCAAGTGAATGAAGATATCTCACTAACTAGTAAACAAGAATTGTTTAACCGATGAACTCTACGGCAAATTAGATGATTGCCTAGAAGCTGCTCAACTAGACTTCTGAATCTATTTAGACATTGTTAACCTCGTCCGTGCCAACCACCTCGTAAACGTCGCAAGACAAAGACCTCAAAACCATCGTCTATGTTAATTAACAAAGCGAGAAAAAGGAAACCCAAACCCGTTACATCTTGGCTTCTGGATACAGGAGCATCTGGAACCTTGATTGCTCAAACTCATGCTAAGAATTACGCATGAAGGATCTTGGGGGCGTCCAAACATGTGGACTACCCCTGCAGGAGAATTAAACACAGCACGAAGTGCAAAGGTGCATTCCATGATCTGAATTCCACGAAGACATAGAATTATCGAGTGGACTTACACGTCACCAAAAGCTTGGGGGCGTATGACATGATATAGGTCGAGATATTCTCCTGACTTAGTTCAAGTTTGATTTTCACTACCATGTCAGTGGAATGGACGGCGATCTTATTCCTATGAAAGATAGCGACACCAATGAAGAAGAAAACTTTTTCATTCCTGATCCTACTGCTGTTGATGACAGTGCAGATAGTCTCAAGAAGATTCTTGATCGAAATACGAACAAGCTGATTAAGGCAGGTTTGCCAAAGTCAAGATCATTTAAACACGGAAGAGAAGGAACAAGCTTCATTCCTTACTGAGAAGTACTCTGACCTATTCGTGGTACTTTAGGAAAGTGCAGATGGACGACTACGAAGTAGAACTTCTCCCTGATGCTAAACCCTATCATGCAGGGCTTACCCTATTCCCCGGTCATACCAACACTCTTAAGATGGAGGTTGAACGTCTCTGCGAAGCAGGAGTACTTAAAAGGTAAACCGTTCCGAGTGGGCGGCACCAAAACTTTCATCATTCCCAAAAAAAGACGGATCTGTACGATTCATCTCGATTTCCGGAACCTGAACAAAAGGATAAGCGGAAGCCTTATCTATCCCAAAAATACAGGACATCTCTTGAATCTAGACGGATTCAAGTACGCTACTAGTCTAGACCTGAACATGGATATCTATCACATCGAGCTGTCCACTCACTCGAGCAACTCTGTAACATCGTACTCCCGTGGGGAAAGTACGAGTACCAAGAGGTTGCCGATGGGCCTATTGAATAGTCCAGACATCTTTTCAAGAGAAGATGGGAACATAATGCACGACCTAGAAACGTCCGTGCATACATTGACGATCTACTCAACCTAACTAACCGCGATCTAGCAGATCACGTTGAAAAGTTGGATGAAGTTCTCCGAAGGCTTCGAGAAGCCGGACTTAAGATCAATGCTACAAGTCCTTCTTTTCCGCAAAAGGAGAACTTGAGTACCTAGGTTACTGGATTACTTGAGAAGAATCCAACCGTAACCAAGAAAATAGAGCGATCTAAGAATATCGCTCCTCCTACCAAAGGAAGGAACTCCGTAGATTCATTTGGACTAGTGAACTACTACTATCGAGACATGTGGATTAGACGAGTACTGGCCCCACTCGCCTTCGTTGACTTCCAAAACAACGAAGTGGAATGGGAAGCAGAACACGACAGGCCTTTAACCAGATGAAGAAGATCATCAAGCAAAGAAAACTTGCTCGCCTACCCTGACTTCAACGATACATTCGTTATCCACACGGATGCGAGTGATACTCAACTAGGTGCGGTAATTTCCCAGAAGGGAAAACCTATCGCGTTCTACAGCAGGAAGCTCAACCCTATCTCAGACACGTTACACAGTTACCGAGAAGAGAACTTCTCAGTATCGTAGAAACTCTGAAGAGTTCCGTAACATTCTTCTAAGGACAGAAGATTGTTGTACATACGGACCACAATAATCTTACATGTAAGAATTCAATACCGATCGCGTAATGCGATGGCGCCTTATTCTGGAAGAATACGGCCTGAACTACGGTACATCAAGGGAGAACAAAACATCGTCGCTGATGCGTTGTCGAGACTTAACATCTCCAAAACCGACGGTTCTTCAGAACAGATGGACTCCAGTGAGATCGCTATATCTCATGGCTGAAGACGAAGAGGACTTACCGAGCGAGTTCCCTCTCTCTCGTTCCCCGAGGTCGAAAATCGTCAGAAAGACGACCAAACGATATCAAGAGCTCCTCGCGGAACGCATGCTTTCCTTGAGCCATCTTCATGGTGAAGGAATAGGTTGAGGGTAGCTGAAAGCTATTGTGTTTGTTAACAAAATGCACTACGCTAAAAGCTAGTGTAAAGATCTTTCGAGTGTTTTGTGTTTGAGAGAATGAAAGTTATGAGAGAGATTAGAAAGCTATGAAAACTAATCGACGAGAGAGATCATCATCAAAGGATCGTAGATCTGGCTTCCCGCGGGAGACTGTAAAGTGTGATAGAGTAGGTTGTGGTAGTAATCCTATGTCTCTCCATGATCCTAAAACGGAACGCGTGGAAGGTTTGTCTAGCCTGGATCTAGTAGCGTGGAAGTACTCCACGCTGGCTAAATATCTAGAGCGATGTTTCATCATCAACCTAGTATGACTAGCGCGGTCATTGAGAACCCTGTCTCAAATGACTATTCACGAGAGACTCGGTCATGAGTCGAACTCAAACCCTATCTAGGATCGAGTCGCGAATAAGGCTAAGAGCCGTGTATTGCACTGTCCCAGCAATGCGGAAAAGTGTTGGGCAATTGGCACACGAAGATTGGATCAACGATTGTTGGAGGTCAACCCTGTACGTTTCAATACATCTCCGGTACTCGGAGGGATGTACCACAACCCGCTCCCCAGTGAGCTCCCAGTCCTCCGATTCCGATGACGTGGCCACGGGTCCGATCACGGGCGACCGCGCCAAGCTGTGGCATTTCACCGAAGTCCTGTTCGCGGATGATCGCGACCGACGCTGGAATGACAAAGTGAGAGAGCTCCTGGTGATGGCGTTGCTGTTGCGTTATGACCAGTTCTGCGCCGTACTCCGCTCACAACCAGGTGCGATGATCCGGGAATGCACCTTCAAGACCTTCAGTCCCAATAGACACGACATTGACCGCTCCCACGACTACGGCATGATCCAAGACCATCTGTTCATTTGCAAGATCAAGGACCCTCCTCCGAGCAAACGTGGACGAGCTCACGTTCACCAAATGGTGCGAGGAAACCCGCCACGCGTTCATTGAACACAACGTAGCGGGTCTCCCAATGGAAATTCCATTAAGATCGATGTCCGGTGTTTCGCCGAACACTTCTCCGCCTTTCAGCAACCACCCAGGCGACCCATGTTGCGGTCCAACAGCTCTGTCATCAAATGAGCGACGTCATAGACATCCTCCGTTACGAAAGGCTCGACACCAACCAAGTCTACGCCATGGCGACCTCCATCAGACGACTGAAAGACCACATCCTGGGAGAAGTCGATTCCAAACCGGTGACGACAGCCAATCCACCCATGAGAAAATTCACCGTCAGCAGCAAAGCACTCGCCCGACACGCGTCTGTGGTGGATGTAACCGTCCTCTTCTTTTCGGATAAGTTCCCAGCCGGTATGGCCCTGGAACAACGAAGCGATTCTTGGAAGGACATGGATGAGAAAGAGAAAAAGAGTCACCGCAACCGTTACAGCAGCATCAAGCGAGCGGTTCGCATTGTAGTGATGCACATGGATTCCTTTCCGTTGGTATCCGATCGAGATTTCAAATCGACACTCTGTCGTGTTGCAAGCAAAGCGTTAGAACGCCTCCGAACCAACTATAAGATTTCCGAAGACAAGACCATCACGGTTCACACAATTGCAAGCAACAGCCAACAAACCCCAACCCTTGAGAAGACTATGAATCTACCACCCGATCTTCTGGAAGTTTGATGTAAAGTATTCGATAAGAAGTAAACCCTCTTTTTATTTTATAGACATGCGACAATCAACCTCCTCCGCGCAAATGCAACGATCACCCCGGCGTCACTCCCCACCATCCAAGACCTTCGTCCTTTCTGCAGGAGTGACAAACTTCCAACCCGCTATCGTCGTTCCACCATGTGCTACACCGAGGACAGAAGTCCTGGCCACAGTCGTTACATTTTGTGTTGTCCTGTACTTTTTTAGTCCCACCATTGTTCATTTGTTTTATGAGATGATGAAGGACCAGAGTAAGATAACTTTACAATTCTGGCACCATTGCATTATGCCATCGACCGTCTCATTGAACCAAGGCGTTAGACGCCTGTGAATACGTTTGACGAACATTGCTTAGTGGAAAACTGCACAGCAAAGCATCCCTCATCCCGAAGTCCTCAGTCACTGAGACGGCAACGCAATGGCTCCAGGACCTCGACGATATCCGCACCCTCCTGGACATCGCCATCCATCCGTTCCGAGACGCTTGATGTAGACGCTAGGGTTGTCCTAATCCTAATCGAACTAGCCATGTACCCAAATAACACTATGGTTGCTGTTCGACCCAAGAACACTTTGATTATGACCATGACGAAATCACGATCCGTTAGACATCGCAGCTCGCACCGGCGCAAAACTGCGTCGATGGATTGGTGACATTTCATGTTCTTAAAGCAACCTGCGGTGTAGTTTTGTTGGGTACCCTTTGTGACGCGCTAATTGGTATTCCCGATCCAACTCAACCATCTTCCGGTCACGGTATTGTTTTGCGAGGATCGAAGCGGCACTGATACAAGCCTCGGAGAGATCCCCTCTCACAATAGTCTCAACATTAACCCCTGGTAAATCGGGGGCTTGATTACCGTCAACTTTTACTTTGAATGGGCGGACATCCAACGCCAACACCGCACGTTGCATTGCAAGCATGCTAGCACGCAGGATATTGAAGCGGTCGATCTCTTCGACACTAGCCTCGGCGATAGCATAAGTCAACTCATGTTTACGGATTTCCTTTTCAAGTCGCATCCGTTGGTGTTCACTGAGCTTCTTGGAATCAGTTAAGCCATCGATGTGATGATCGGCATTGAGGATTACGGCTGCTGCCACACCCGGTCCAGCGAGTGGACCACGTCCAGCTTCGTCGACCCCGGCGATTATATCTTTCATAGACATTTTTTGTGACTCGTAATCACCCTTATCTGTCGTCGTCCATTCTACCGTACATGTTTGCAACGGGAGGTGCCGTGACACGTTCAGTTTGAGAGGAATGGCGGTGTACAATGCAATGATTGACCGCTACAAATCATTTAACATTCAAATAGTAGAGCAGGTCAATCTCTAAGAAACTGATTAGATTAGAATGCCTTCTTTCTCCCATCGAAGAAGACGCCATTGTCAACGTATCTATGAACGCAGTCGGTCTTTGGATCAACTATTGCGACCACTTTAACCACTTTACCTCTCTCTCTTACCCCTTTGACACTTTGAGTAACTTCAATGGATGTCTTGCGACCTCTGGGTCTCTTCTCTCCGGTGATCTCCAGTAGCTCCGGTTTGGTAAACCCGTCCTTCTTCGTAGCCTTGAAATTGTTGCCGTAGCCCTTAATCTCCCCTTTACACTTCAATTCAATTAACTTGTCACTGATTTCATCTATGCGCAATCCAAGCGGGTGCCTCAGTTTCAGAAGTTCGTTTTTGGTTAACATAACCGTACCATCGTCAAATCTGGACCTGCCACAAAGAGACTTTGTTCTGATGTAAGTCGTCAACAGATGTTCCATTGTCAAATTGTGAGCACGGCCAACCCATCCACCGGTGCCACCAAGCCAACGAGCCCCCCCCCCTCCGTAAATATAACACGCCAGCCCACCCATCTCGGACCTCTGCCCCCATTCCAGACACTTCTCACCGCGTCATCTCCCCTGTTAATATGCGGTGGAAGACGATCAAATGTGCGTTGAGAAGTGCTGGAGCAACTTCTCTCAACAGACCTCTCTGCCACACCCCAACACCTCTGCCCCATTTCTGTCCTTCAACCGTTTCCAGAGTAAACGTGCAACCAATTTATTTAAGAGGAGGTCTGTAAGCAAAGCTCAATATTACACAGACCTCTGCCCTCTGCCCCAAAGTACGGTTTTACTATAGGAACCCAATGGGGCAGGGGGCTCCCGGCTGACCAAAAGTCCTCTGACCCACGTCAACACCTCTGCCCCATTTCCATCTCCAGGACTTTTAGGTCTGACCTCTGCCCCAAAGTACTGTTTTACTATAGGAACCCTATGGGGCAGGGGGCTCCCGGCTGGGGGATTAATTACTTATTTAGGTTAACAACCTATTGGGTCCGGAGGACCTTTTTCTACGCCGGCAATAGTTGAGCCCGAGGGCCCAAATAGCTGAGTCGTATACCATTGGTGAATTGCACGATAGGAAGATTCACGGTGCACACCAAGCTTCAACACTGCAGGAGGACAAGCCGCTCATAGTAGCACGGCTACACTATCCTATAGTCTCACCGCCGTTCACCTCCGCCCCATGAACGAGGGGCAGGTCCCTACAGCTCTACTTACAATGGAAGTGTGCATCTTCCCATCATGACCTGGAGCACGGTGGCCTAGCCAGGATTTAACCTATTAGAAGGGCGCTGATCGACAACAGTCATCATCGATCCACCTCCACCACAGGTGCGTCTGAGTGATCATGTCCCATGCTGTGGCCATTGCCTTGTCGTGCAAGGCAAGATGCCAGCAGAGTCCATAGGCGGTGGCGCACCTAAGACTGGACCATGTCAGGGTATGACCTATCCAGTGGGCGAACAATGTCAGGCAGAAGCTGACAAAGAGCCATGTGATAGGGCCAAGTGACGCACTGGCAGGCAGTGGCTCCCAAAGGGGAGGCACAGTGTCTGCTGGGGCGGTGTGGACTGTAAGAGGGGTTGTGGGGTGGATGTTGGAGGGGTGGTTGTGGGCTGTAGATGGTATGGTGCTGGGGGGAGTTGGGTAGGGTGTGTTTGCTATGGGAGGCATGATGGTGGTGTGGAGGGTGGAGTCTCCTGTGATGTTGACTGTGGGTCGTGCTGCAACTCAAGCACAGGGAGTGCTTGTGAGGTAGTGAGGAGGATTGATTCAAAGAATCTATTCAAGGAGGACAATGCTATGGGGCACTGGCAATCAAGGATCAACGATGTTGGTTGTTGTTGCCACTGAATCAAAGGCTGTGTCCCAATCTAGTGCAGTACCACAACTGCAAGAGAGGGTGTCAGAGCCGAGGCTGGTAGAGGATTCTCAACAGGAGTCTGGAGAATGCACCCTATAGCCAGTAGGTGCAGTGGGAGTGGTATCAAGGTGTGTTGTTGGTTGATGGGGCGCTGTTACTGGTAGACGCTGTGTGTTGTCTCAAGGGCTGGTGCTCAATCTGGTGAAGGCCACACAGACTTCAACAGAGAGTCAAGCCAAGATTTGTAGAGGGTACTCAATTCAGTGGAATGGACAAAGACTGAGGAGTCACGCAACAATCAGCTAGAGATGTAATAGAGTCAGGCGGTGGTTGATATCTGGCCACACCACGCTGCAGTTCTGTCTGGGGCCCAATCCTTTGGAGTCAGACAAACTCAGTAGGAGAGTCAAGTGCAGGAGCAGAGAGGTGGCTGGTTCAATAAGGGGGTGTTGCACAATCTATATGTGATACTAGAGGGGCAACTTTTGTTCTTTCTTGTGGGGGTGAGGTCCTTTGGAGAGGAGTTGGGTATCCCAGGGAGGAGGCTGTAGACGACGAAGAATACAGTCAAGCCTGGTGACAGGCCTGAGCAGGGTGACTGGCTAGACTGACCTTGGCTGGAGCCAACCTGTACTCAAGTCCTTACAGGAACTCTGTTGTTGTTTGTTGTTCCTCTTGAGGAGGAGTTAGATATCAATGGAGGAGTGGTAACAGGGCAGTAGTAGGATCAATGCCAACAAGGACGTCGGGAGAAACCCAGAGTGGCCAGGTAGAAAGTAAGAATACAGGTGTAATGCTCTTCTCGGTGGTCACTGCAGGTATCTCGTGAAGTCCTGCTTGATGATAGTAGAGGCTGTCGTCGGCTATCATAACAAGTCCGTGACCAACACACAATCAATGCCAGCGTTATGTTATGCTATATTCAATCAATCCCTGTGTCTCTTGCAGTTGTATTCGAAAGCCGCATCCTCCCTCCTCTGTTCTCTCTTCCTTTTCAACATTCCGGCGGCTCTCTTGTGATTCTTCAGTAGAAAGTTACCCCTGTTCCTGTTGATTTTTCGAAGCTTTTCAACCATTGCTGTTTCTTCCATGATAAGAGGCTCCGGTGTCTCCGGTGTCTCCTCCTCCGTCTGTGCCTCTCCCTCCTCCATCTGCGCCTCTCCCTCCTCCTCTCTTTCGGGTTTCAACCGTCGGTAAATCCAAGTCGCAATTTTCAACTCAAGGTATTTCCTCCTTAGTTGACTCAAACGCCTAGCGCTGTTAATGACATTCTTTTCCTGTTCAGCCTCCATCTCCTCAATTTGCTTTTCGACCGTCCTTCCTCTGAACCATTCTCCGTGACCTCTGCCCTCTGCCCCAAAGTACGGTTTTACTATAGGAACCCAATGGGGTAGGGGGCTCCCGGCTGACCAAAAGTCCTCTGACCCACGTCAACACCTCTGCCCCATATCCATCTCCAGGACTTTTAGGGAAGCATCCCCAATCCGCTCCCAATCGCTGTGCCTCTCCGCTGTGCGTCTATTCATTGCTGTACCTCTCCGCTGTGCATCTATTCATCGCTGTGCCTCTCCGCTATGCGTCTATTCATCGCTGTGCCTCTCCGCTGTGCATCTATTCATCGCTGTGCCTCTCCGCTGTGCGTCTATTCATGGCTGTGCCTCTCCGCTGTGCGTCTATTCATCGCTGTGCCTCTCCGCTGTGCGTCTATTCATCGCTGCGCCTCTCCGCTGTGTGTCTATTCATCGCTGTGCCTCTCCGCTTGAAAGCGTTACAGTTCCTCCCACGACTCAGAGTATCCGTGAGTAGATTGAGTCATGCTTTATGAGTCAACACGATGGAACAGAGAACGCTGGCAAGTACACGTTCTCAACGAAACCAAAGGACACGGTAAACTGGAGTATTCGACAGGAGTAAAGCATCCTGCCAACGAACCGTTTCCCGCAGATACCACGTTGACTTCCGTATGAATCAAGATCAACTACCATGATGCATTGATCTAACACGCTACGAACTAGCTTTACTGATCGCATCAATCAAAGCTCACAACACAGATTATGAATTACTAAGAACCGAACTTTGCATTTTCCTTGCACTCGTCTTGAATAGTTGCAGCTGATCTCATTGGGTGGTAGCTACCTCTACAAGATCCCTCTATTCAAGTAGTATTTCCTCACATTAGCAGATTAACTAGTCGCAGTTACGCACTGCCACACCTCCATCAAGATGGCCGATGAACCAGCCAGGCTCAAGCATGTCCTATGCAACCTATGCGGCGAAGACGCTTCCAACACAGGGTACAATGCATCCCACATGCGCATCGCACTGTCTGAACAAGGAATTGATGGATGGATGGATGGATGGATCTCCTACTTCTCACCAAAGATGAAGTTATGGATCTCCAAGCTTCCAATGACACCAACGGTGCTCCAAGACTAGTACCTCTCACCAGGAAGAAGCTACTGCTCGCGGTGATACAGATGTATCACCATTGGTCGTTCAAGAAGAAAGCACCCGTCCGCATCGTATCACTGATGGCCACCGTGCTCGATGCTTTCAGAGTTGGACTCTTCCAGCCACACGGCGAAATCGTCCCATGGCAGCAAATGAGACGTAGCGATGCCACGATGACCGATGGGGAGCGTGCAATCGCACTTTGGGACAAGAACAACAAGCCCGTCCGCTCGGAGTTCAGAGAGTTTCGCGACGAATCAGCCTTCATCAAATGGAGGAAGAGCTTCCTCAACACGCTCAAATCTCAAGGTCTCTCCCACCTCATTGATTCTGACTTCACGGTCACCAACTTCGAACTAGACGAGAAACAACGAGAATGGATGTACAAGACCTTCGAAGACATCTTCCAAGAAGCACAGGCGCGATCTGTCGTCCTTGCCAACGAAACCGACAAGGACACTCGTGCGATCTGGAAGGCAATTGACGAATATTACTCCAAGTCCATGGTCGCAACCCTGCGCTCGGATAAGATCTCGTGTTATCTCACCTCCGCAGATATCGCAGAACGTGTATGGAGAGGGTCCCAAGCTGGTTTCATCTCCAACTTCCTCGAACAATTTCGGCAGTACAATGAGATCAGCGATGAGCCATACACTGACCAGCAGGGAGCACGTTTCTTGGAACGCTCAATCTCCAAGGCACCAAATCTCGCTCCCGTACGACGTCTCGCACTGCAAACCAAGAAAGCCGCAGGAGACACCTCCAAGTATATACTCGAGCAATACCAAGCAGCCCTTCTCATCAGGATCTCCTTGGCCACCATTGTCATTACCTTGTGGATTCGAGTGCAGACAAGCTGCGCTCGCCCAGAGCAGCTAGACACGACTAGTAGAGGATTAGGTGAGTGGAGAGACTCGGCCATTTACTGAGCCGACCGTCTCCAGTCCCCGGGGTACCATTCGGGACTTGGGAGTCCCGGATGGATCCCACACGGCAAAAGGGAGTCCCGGGAGTGTGATGTTCCACGGGACAGCCTTGAGTCGTGCAACCAGGGAGGGAGAGGTGGGTTAATCTAATCTAGGTTCTTTCCTTCAGCGTCGTGCAATACACGGCTCTTAGCCTTATTCGCGACTCGATCCTAGATAGGGTTTGAGTTCGACTCATGACTGAGTCTCTCGTGAATAGTCATTTGAGACAGGGTTCTCAATGACCGCTCTAGTCATACTAGGTTGATGATGAAACATCGCTCTAGATATTTAGCCAGCGTGGAGTACTTCCACGCTACTAGATCCATGCTAGACAAATCTTCCACGCGTTCCGTTTTAGGATCGTGGAGATTCGTAGGATTACTACCGCAACCTACTCTATCACACTTTATAGTCTCCCGTGGGAGACCAGATCTACGATCCCTTGATGATGATCTCTCTCGTTGATTAGTTTTCATAGCTTTCTAATCTCTCTCATAACTTTCATTCTCTCAAACTCAAAACACTCGAAAGATCTTTACACTAGCTTTTAGCGTAGTGCATTTTGTTAACAAATTGTTAACAAACACAATAGCTTTCAGCTACAGTACCCTCAATCTATTCCTTCACCATGAAGATGGCTCAAGGAAAGCATGCGTTCAGCAACTTCGAGAAACAGTTGCGTGACAAACCCATTCTTCCTCTCGTCGACAATGACGAAGAAAACGAGATCGACGATACTCGTGCAACCACCTGCAATACTCGTGCAACCACCTGCAAACTTCGCAACCATGTTGCCAAGCGCAAATCAGAAAACTCTGATAACGAGGACAACTCCTCTATCGATTTCAATCACTTGGATGGAGAAATCTCTATCTGAGGATTAGGCCAGGATGATGACTCAACGGAACCATGTTCCGATTTCTCATACCAAAGTGATGAAGATATCTCACTAACTAGTAAACAAGAATTGTTTCAACGATGAACTCTACGGCAAATTAGATGATTGCCTAGAAGCTGCTCAACTAGACTCTGATGATCTATTTAGCATCGTTAACCTCGTCCGTGGCCAACCACTCGTAAACGTCGCAAGACAAGAGACCTCAAACCTATCGTCTATGTTAATTTAACAAGCGAGAAAAAGGGAAACCAAAACCCGTTACACCCGTTGCTTCTGGATACAGAGCATCCGGAACTTTGATTGCTCAAACTCATGCTAAGAATTACGCATGAAGATCTTGGGGGCGTCCAACCATGTGGACTACCCCTGCAGGAGAATATAAACACCAGCACGAAATGCAAAGGTGCATTCATGATTCCTGAATTCCACGAGAAAGAATTATCGAATGGGATTTACACGTCACAAAAAGCTTGGGGGCGTATGACATGATCATAGGTCGAGACATCTCTCTGATTAGGATTTAAGTTCGATTTCACTACCATGTCAGTGGAGTGGGACGGCATCTATTCCTATGAAAGATAGCGACACCAATGAAGAAGAATACTTTCTTCTTCCTGATCTACTGCGTTGATGACAGTGCAGATCG
>CAICTM010002698.1:0-12376 GCA_903772945.1 Seminavis robusta | reverse complement strand
GAGAGAATGAGAGGTATCTACCCAAGTTCCAGACAGGAAACAAGCTTCATCGTGGCCTTACAACTGAAGAGGCACAAGTTAAAGTGTTAAGTACTCATTTGGCACAGAAGCCGTTACACTACGGAACAATGCCTAAAGAACCACCTCCGCCAAGTGTTGTTAAGATTTACTTTATGAACGGACAGCTCATCTCTAACTTCGAACAAATCGAATCTCTAAGGAAGAGTTTGCATCAAGGAGTTGTCTTGTCTTTGGTGAAGCCAGACGGTACCATCTCTCAAGTACCATCAGGGGCGACAGCTGCAGACAGGCTACTTGACGAAGACGAGGATTCCACAGAGGAAGATTGGGGGGAAACTGATAGAAAAGCTGAAGTTTTCCTGGTAGAGTCTTTCTTCTAAAAAAGGACTTATTTTTCGTTACCACCTACAAACTAAAGCACATTTTGGGCAAATCACAAGTACGATAAGTGAAGTCGAGAATGCTGCAATGAAAGGGGATTCAATGGGTCCGAAGCCTTACCATGACATCGACTTGTCACAGCAAAGTATCGAGAAACGTGAAGCAAGAAGATACCGTGAAAAGGAAATGGCGGCTGCCCATAATCTGACCGCAACACATACTGACATTGCAGAAAGAGAGTTACATTGCCAAGGTTTGGTAGATAGGATGCGTGGTGATGGATCCATCTTCGTTTCGGCGCTTCGCGGTCATCGGAATGGCTTCTTGAATACATGTAACAAAGTTGCGGGGAGTGATTTGTTCGGGGAAAAAAGGACCAGGATTGTCAGGGCCAAAGGGAATCTCCTCCTCAGATTCGTCATCCTTCTCCTCTTCTCGAGCAACGTCTTCTCCAGCGTCTTGCCCACCATCTTCATCGTCAGAACCCGACATGATGCCTAAACGAAAATACTAATGAAGAAAACGAAAATATGTGAGACAACAAACACGGGTAACATGCACAATACGACCAACACAGGTAATACGTATAACACGGTACTACGTATAACACAGGTAATACATATAACACAGGTAATACGTGTTATACGTATAACACAGTTAATACGTACAACACAGTTAATATGTATAACACGGGTAACACGGGTAACACATATAACACGTATATCATGCATAACACGTGTTGCGCGCTTGGGTACTTACATGGGTTCAGTACTGGTCCCTACAGGAAGTTGTTGACGATGGTGAAAATCAAGGCCAGATCTTCCACAGGCTTCGTCAGTGAGCCTTCAGAAGTATATGAATGCAAAGAGAATGGTCCTGTGAGCTTGACAAAGCCTGATAAAGAGAGTGGGGGCAGGAGAATGAAGAAGGAGTTGAATGGAGAGAAATCCTTCTATCTTTCCACAGAAACAGTCTTCTTGGCTTCAACAAAGCCATACCACATTGCCTACTTACCCACAATGATGGTACTATCTTCAAATAACAACAGAAACCTCTGTATCCTTCAAAGCAACAAGAGGAGAGAGGTTTATCTCATGGTGTGTGTTGTGGAGATTGGTGGAGATTGGTGTTGAAGCCATTTTGCGAACGGTCACTCGAACGGTCACGGTGGCTGGCTGGCGACCGTGTAATACGTGTTATACGTATTATACGGGAATACGTAGAATACGCATTGTACGTATTACATGTATTACATCGCGTGCGTTTGAGGGTCTCTCCCTTTCTACTGCCGGGTACGTACTGGTACCGGTACTGAGTACGTACTCGAGCAGCTAGACTAGAACAGTTACTGCTGCTACGGGCTACATAGATCTACATGTAAGAGAGTGGCTTCCAGCTTCCAAAGCAAGTCTTCATGTACCGGAGACCCATGCCATCAATCTCGATCGTGCCAGTTGGAGCATAGCATCGTTGGAAGTTTGGATTTGGGTTGCCCCCAACATGACAGGCAGTCCAAGCCCTTTGCACGGGATACACATGATACCTCACTGTCAGCGTAGTTGCGCCGGCATTGGCGGCCTTGCTTCATGGTCCTACCTCGGACATAGTTGCCGTCAGTGTTGTTCCCATCAATATCTGTTCCTTCAGGCACATCAAAAGTCAAGCCTCTGTTCAACGTCAGAGTAGCATAGGACTGGGAAAAAGCACCAAGCGTGTAGCACCGGTAAGTACTAATGGAACGAAACATCAAAACGACGGCGAAACGGTTCTTTCAGTCAAAAAACAGTACCAGGTACAAAATTGGTTGAGTACGAGAGCGACCGTAGAACCTACAGCGGCTACGGGAAACACAGTACAAAATTGGTTGAGTACGAGAGCACCGTAGAACCTACAGCGGCTACGGGAAAACCAGTACAAAATTGGTTGAGTACGAGAGCACCGTAGAACCTACAGCGGCTACGGGAAAACAGTACAAAATTGGTTGAGTACGAGAGCACCGTAGAACCTACAGCGGCTACGGGAAAACCAGTACAAAGTTGGTTGAGTACGAGAGCGCCGTAGAACCTACAGCGGCTACGGGAAAACCAGTACAAAGTTGAGTACGAGAGCACCGTAGAACCTACAGCGGCTACGGGAAAAGCAGTACAAAATTGGTTGAGTACGAGAGCGACCGTAGAACCTACAGCGACGTGGCCTTCCACCAGGAAATCTTAGTTCGTACCGTACATTCAGAGAGGAGAATTCGCAAATGCTTCAAGGTTCATAGTTCATAGAACCGAACTGAACCGGTACCCGTACTGTAGATAGCTCTGTAGATACCTGTAGAGGGACTTAGAAACCATAAATGGTTTCAAGGACGCCGCTTCAACTTTCATGATGACGCTGTGTTCTCTACTCTTGAGCTCTGGATGCAGTGAGTACTACCGGTACAGTACCAGTATTAATAGTTAGTTGTCCAAGAGCAACCGAATTCGCGACAACTCTGGCTGGTAGACTAGCTAGCTAGCTAGTACTAGTAGTAGAAGAGCTCTCTACACGTACTTGCTACGGCGATTATTGGCTATGCTATGCTACTTTGGAGCTCTAGCTAGTAATAGAAGTGTGCTGAGTGCTCAGCCACTATAGCTAGCTAGTGTGTTGTTTGTTGAGTTCGCACACACCGTATTACGTACTGAGTACTCGAGTTTACTGAGTACAATCTCATTAATGAGTGGCTTATTATTTGTTTCCAGACTGGTTCCAGCAAGATCCTCGCAGCGGGTCAGCACCTGAATCCTCGACAAGGTGGGATCCAGAGCTGATCCGGTAACCGATACAGTACTCAAGTAGGCCGGGAGGTATCGATGGTGCCGAGCGGGAATAGTGTACTCCTGGCCATACACATTGGCCAAGACGCCTGCCGGTGAAAAAGTGAGGGTTAAGACTGGGTGAGACATGCGTGATGACTTTCTCACTTTTGTAACGGCAAAATGAGAACAGCACAACTTACCGTTGGCAAAACAAACGGGAATGTCATCGTGATTCACGTCCAAAATGCAAGGGGACCCAGCATGAACTGCTCTCATGGTCGCAAAGTGCATCATGTTGGGATAATCCAAAAGAAGAAACCCCCAGCACCACAATGAAATGCAACTGTTCTCGCAAGAGCGCCCGTCTTCTGGAATAGGTGCAACAACAATGAAGTACAACAGTGGAAGAATCGCATGCAAAATGGTTTTGGGTGGCCATGGTCGGGTCTTTTCTTCATTGGAGGGAGAGAAATGAATGCGCAAAGAAGCATTAACCAACAAAACCTGAAATGAGCGGCGCGAAAGCGAGCAGTCCTAAGTCTTTGAACAATTTGGCTACCAATTCATATGTGGGAAGCCAATTCGGCTGACAACGCCGCCTCCGAAGGTTGCTACTCACAATTTGGAGATGGATGCTGGAATTTTCCAAGTCGGAAATGGCTCTCTGGGCTACCCAAAGAGGCAGTTTGCGAGTGTGAAACTCAATTTTGGAGTAGTTCGGCGAAGCAGCAAAGCCGTGGGTTCTGGGATCGCCAAGGTAAAATAGATATCTATTTAGTCAGTTTTGCCTCTACTCGCAGAATTGGGCTCTGGCGATAGTTTTGTAGCTACACCATGGCGTCTCGCCAATCTTCGCCATCGTTCCAGCCTTCGCCATCGTTCCAGCACCGTGATATTCCCTCGCGTAATGATGAAAATAGGAATGACAATTCGGACACCCCACAGAATGGAAACCGGGATAGGGTGGATGCAAACACCACACCGCCGTACCAGTGGTACAGTAGTCCTTATGCACCGTATCAGTATGCCCCTCATCCATACGGATACTCGCAGTATTACTATCCTCGCAATGCTTGGCATTATCAACCACCTTATTCTGCCAGACCTGGACTGCCGTACCCTGGTTCGCAACCACTTTTGCCACCTACTGGCAGGACGGAAGTTGCATGCGAATCTCAAAGTAGACTACGATGAAGACAGTACTTCCAGCGATGACAACTGCATTGAAGGAGAAGCCGTTCTTAACTGCTTCTTCCATGTCATGCAACCATTCTCACAAAGGAAGAGCTACGTGAAGAAAATCAAGAACAAGTCTTTTGCAGCGCCGAAAGGAACAGCATACGGTCATGTGTCGAACATCGCTCGAACCAAATCCATCGAGCAACGACAAACTGTGACTCAACTGTACCTTCGCGACTGGAGGGAGAACAGGGGAGAAGTGGATGCTGCTGATCATCTAGAGAAGGAATATTGCAAGTTCCCCAAATGGAACTGGAATTACGCATGCAGTGGTGAAGTGGGTGTCTACCCTTCGAATTGTCCTAACGAAAGCTTCAACCGTCATGGTATCAAGAGTGTCGCAGCTGATTGTTCCAAGAACGCTTCACTAGCATCATTTCTAGTGCACACTGCCCCGCGATTGCTGCAAGAAGATGCGAATTCGCGCAATGATGCCTGTACTATCGAGATTCCTCGAACACCATCTAAATTTGCTGTTGGAATTACTGGGTTCTTGCGTGACGGAATTGATGTTGTTGAACTTGGCAGAGACGAGTTCGGAAATGCATCCAGTTGGTTGGTCAATGCAGGACATCGGATCGGTATTCCAATTGATCAGAGACGAGTAAGACTTGTCCTGGCGGCATTGGATGGTGACAAGCAGCCTTTCGAACAAGAACTGTTGCAGCAGAAATTGCACGCTGGTCCTGAGCAAATTGCGAACAAGATGGTACGTGCTACAGAGTCCGTTTGCCACCTACAGTGGCGACAAGGGAACATTGTTGGTGACTGCGAAGACTGTTACAAGCACCTAGGATACAGCTGTCCAGGTGCTATCTATCTCCGTAGTAAGCATGGCTTGCTAGTTTCGAAGTTGGAATTGCTACGAAAGACAAGTGCCAATGCAAGGGGTGACGCCGCAAAAGCAAGTGCAAGAGGCAACACAAGACAGTTGTACCAGAGTGGTCTCAGAACCAAGTCTACGAAACGTCGGTGCTTGACCAAGATGTTACAGACGTTCGATGCTTACCTCGGGACACTCAATCATGGACAACTCGCACGTCTTGTGACTTATCTGAGGCTGTTTCGAGTTGAAGAAAAGGGGAAGGATCCAATCCAAGATCTAACAACCATGCAACTGCTGGATTCGCTTGTTTCTTTCTATGACAATCCGACAGGGTATCGCGCAATGATACTTGGTGGTAAAGGAAAAGCAACTACGTATGCTGTCGTGAAACAGATTGCATCGAATATGAAAAAGGCGTCTATGCCAGAGAAAGAGAACAACAAAGAGTAATGAATGAATCCAAAAACGTAGTACTATAATGATTATTAAACATGCATAGCATCACTACAATGTCACTACTACACTCTAGTTGGCATACAGCACCATAGCGAAGCAGCCCAGTACATGCACAAGATGTGAGAAGACGATTTAGCAAAATTCCAAGTCAATATTTGCTGAAGGCCAAACTTATTTGAAGACGCCCGGTATATTGTCATTGGTTTATCACACCAATCAGCTTAGCCAAATTTTTGCAATGCTGATACTCCAAACTGACAACTCCAGCTCGAGCTTTCCTTGCACTGTCGTGGCAAGATAATCGGTGTGGCTTGTAGCCCTCACAACTTGGCAGAGCACCTACCAAGATCGATAGTTACAGTAAGAGCACCCATTTTCGTGATTGCAGCATGACTTCCAAGAGCATCTTCGCCAAACTATGTGTCCCCGATGATTACACCCCCGTTCCAAGATTGACGAAGAATCCCCAGAAGGCTGACAACAAGCTGGTTCGTCTCACTGCAGAACAATACAAGGATGAGGTGGCGTACTGTGAGGCCAAGATGGATGAGATGATGATGAAGGGCTGGGACTGGCGTGGTGATGCCAACAAGAAACTTCTCGCGATCAACAAGAAAAGGAAGGCGACTGGATACCAGCCTTTGCGAGCATTCATCTTTCCGTCTGACATGACTGGAGCCCACTATGTTCGGTATTTGCTCCCAGATGGCACTCGCTTGATGATACCCCATGAAAATGACTTCATTGACATGTTCATCTTTGAGCATCTCCTCCAGTTCAAGCTCCTTTTCCCTGATCCATGGACCGAAGCTGCCAAGACGACCGAGTTCTGCCAGATTTGGGAATACGACGAGGATGCATACATCATGCAATACCATCGGTGGCTGAGCGATGTGGACCTGGAGACAGAGCTTGTCGATGGAGACAGTGACCGCGAGGATGAGACAAACATGGGAGGCATTGCACTCAAGGGTATCGAGAACTTCATTGACAGCTTACCTTCTGACGATGATGTGGACGTCTCTTCCGTTTCCAAACTGGATCTTTTCGATGACTCGGTTGCCAGTAAAGAAACCAGTGTTCTAACTGTGGCAACTACTGGATCTCCAGCTTCTGGTTCTGGCACCAGTGACTGTGAGATCGACAGCATCCACAAACGTCCCTTCAAGTGGGGCATTATGACTCAGGTGGATAGCCACCCAAACAAGACTGCAGAGGAAGAAGACACCAAGCCCCCGGCATCGGCAGAGAAGGTCAACTCGAAGCACGAAGATGAAGAATCAAACAAAAAGACTGAAGCCACGGACGAATCCACGGAAGAAGACTCCAAGAGCAACCCAGAATCCACCAACGAAGACTCCAGCAACAGCGGTGACACCAATGAAGACGATTCACTCGAGAGTCCTGCAAAGAAGCAAAAGACCAACAAGTCAGATGATGAGGATTCTACTGTCAAGGGCGAAGATAACAGCGATGACGACAGCAGCAAGAAGGATAACGATGACAGTAGCAGCAGCGAGCAAGATGATATCCCAAGCGGTATTGAGATCTTGTCCACTGGAAGCTTCTCCTATTAGACTGCCGACATTGCATTGTGTGCATCCATGGCATCTGGTTTTGGACGCCTTCATTGTTTTCCCAACACCATGGTACTTTGGTGTTGTCAGAATGGTTTGTCGAATGGACTCATTTGGGTTCCCGGGGTATCTTGGAAATGGATTGAGACACGAATATTGGTGGGTATACTTTACCACTGCCTCCTTCAGCGGACGTAAAGACTGTATTGTTCGCGCCCAAAATAAACCCGAGCTGGCCTACTTATACTATATACATATATAAATATAAATCCTTCGATAGCCACAAAGGAGTGTCCAGTAGTAAGATATAACCGTGCCGAGCACATACATGACCACTGACCCACCGTACCGTTCGGATGCTTTCAAAAGGGCTAGACCCGAACGAACTTGAAGGGTGTCGCATTTTCTTGCAAAGTCAAGAGCAATAGTGGTTACAAAGTGTAGTCTGTGGTTCGATTCTTCCTTCGGGTCATCGCTCTTTTGTTCAACTTCATCAGAGCTCCAACTCCACAATTAATTACGTGCCGTACACAGTCTGTGGTCTGCTAGCCACAGCGAACTGCGAAGCCACTGTTGGGACAGTTCAGGCGACACATGTTCTTTGATGCAGTTCTTTAAATAAGCAAGCAGAAGTCGAGTTCGCCACCAGAGTGCAAGTGAGAAAGGAGGTGGAGTCTTCGATCTTGGATGCTGCCTTTGGACTCTATTATTAATACGGTGATACGGTGTACGGTACCCCGAACGGGGCTTGTAAAACTGTGGCCTGTGGCCTGTGGTGGTTACGGTGGTGGTTACGTGGTTACAACATAGTTCTTGTTTGAAGATGGCTGATGAACATTAGCTTGAACATTGCAATCTTGTTCCGCCAAAGTGCTTCAAGAAGACAAGTAGTGGTCAGAAACTCTCATTAATGCTTCGAGATAGTTCCCCCGTTCTTCTCCCTGCGAGCCTCGCTCGCGTCGGCTGATCTGTCCGGCTGTGGACCCATAATGTCACTGCGTACTGCGTACTTCACTGCTACGATGTAGCTAGCTAGAAGCCAGAAGCCTGAAGACTTGGGTTGCCAACTTTTTGCAGCACAGCACATCTACACTGTGTCAGTACGTACCATTGTATCATTGTACGATGTCTTCACATTTTTTGTCCATCGCCCTCGCAGGCTTCCGTAGTCTAGATAACTACATGTTGTAGTTTCCTAGATACTCTAAAAAATCCCTTACATAAACCTCGAAATCAGGCGGTGTCTTATTGGCTGTTTGGAACTGGTTGATGACCTGCCTCCCGCCGAAACGTACGGGTACAATACCGTGCATCTTTTCAAGCCGCTGTCTTTCTTCAACCCGTTCTAGCTACTAGCTAGCTAGAGCCTTATCGTATTCGGAGTAGATAGTTTGATGCCGCCACGAGTACCACTTCAGCGGGGACGAGGAGGATCTTTTGGGAACAGCAATTCCAAGAAGGCAACGAGAACCGGTATCCTGCTCACACCTCTTCCATTCAGAGAGATGCTTGTAACTTGCAATAACTCTCGCCACCATTGGTTGCCACTTTGTTGAACCGAATCGCACTGCATGGTCGAGTACCAGTACATGTACCAGTACATGTAGTACCGGTACCACTTACAAGAGATGCTCCGTGTCTGACTGAGTCGATGGGCCACTTGCTTGCGAAGATCTCTACTCAAATCGATACATTTGACTACACGAGTATCGTAGTCGAACCGTATCGATGCAGCCACGGCAGCATTCTAGATGTCTTCGATGACGACAGCAACTCTGTCGCCCACCACTGCCGAAGGATCCTTGTCGCAGGGCACCCCCCAAATCGTCGATGCACGGAAGGATTCTTCATCCTCTTCTCGAAGCAACCGTCCGCCGACGCTCCTCTGTTCTCTTGGTGCCAACAAGCAACCAGCCAACACCCAAAAAATTAAAATCATCGGAGCTGCCACAGCACAAAGAAGCACCCAAATGAGAGAAGACCCCATGTCGCAGGCAAAGGAAGAAGAAAAGCAACGGAGGATCACAAAGTTACTAATTTGAGGCCATGCAGCAAACGAGAGAGAAAACATGAAAGGCAGTGGAGGCGCTATTGGTGGAGATTGTTGTTGGTGTTGTTGTAGAAGTGACAGTGTGGATAGTGGAAGAATGTGGATAGTGAAAGAATGTGCGGACGAATTTTTGATGGCGGTTCTTTTGGATAAACTAGCTATGGTGCTCAAACTTTGGCCCACAATGTGGGTGACTCTCGGAGCAATCCATACGCAATGGAAGTAAACCCAAACCCATAGGTGTCGTTCCGCATAATCGAAGCTTTTGCGATAGCAAGTAGATCCCCAATGTTCTTGCATTCGCCACTGTGCACCAGTCCACGCCCAAAGAAATTAAGGGCTGTCCAATGATGAGCAGGATCCATTGCCTCTGGATATTGGTTTTGTGGGTCCATCCAACTGATATACACCAATGTTGTGTTGGATTTTTCCAGTATGTTGCAGAGTACCCCGCAGAGACGGATATAGAGCCAATCCCACACCCTGTGGGCAAGAGAAAATCCTCCCACCTAGGGCCATTCAGAAAATCCAGCCCAACCGCCAGCTCTCCAAGAAGTGATTGTCTTTCAAAGGGCTGAAGACTTTTTCCCAGTTGCAATCATTGTCCACCTCGAGTTGCAGGATTATATTTGGAACCTTGACTTCCTCAAAAACGCGAAAAATGAACTGGTGGTCTGCCTCCATTGATTGCAAATTGTGTGAATGTGGGGAAAAGCTCAGTGGGGCGAAGCTCAGTTCCTCCAGTGCGGAACATGAGGCCAGAAGTTGCATGAGGAGTGCACTGGTTTCGGGGGTGTTTTCTACACAACTCAGAAAAAGCCTTCGAGGCCCCTTGTTGTCCGAGACAGGGTGCTCACCCTCTTGGACTTGGAAGAGATCAATCCAACCTCGAGATAGCTCGATCGTTGGCAGTCCACAGGACAAAAGTTGCAAAAATTCTTGGCATGATATTCGAACCCTATAACCATCCAGATGCAGCTCTTCCAGAGTATTGTTGTGGCACTGTTCAAACGATGAAATGACATGGCGTAGGCATGCAAGATGGGTTGGGTTCCCGTTGGAAATTGCATCTTTTGGGTCACGGATCAAATCTCGTCCAAATAATTCAAGGACCTGTGTCCCCACTTCTCTTGGATAAATTTTTGCAGGCCGTCCATGATGACACCAGTGCAGCTTGGAGGTCCCTGATCTACCTGAAAATGGTGGATGCCTGACTTTGCCACGGAGGAGATCAGATGGAAGAATGCCTCCTGGTTGAAGTTGTCAAATTCTCCACTCTCCAAGTTCCATTTCACACGGAAGCCAAATGGACGCTTTTCCAGAATCAAACTGAGTGCTTGAGCGTTTGCCATTGAAAAGTTGGAAGGAATGGAATAGGGCAAATATCGCAGCAAGTGCCATGGAAATGTACCATCATCTATGGTGTCCCAAAATGCTCCAAAGTCCTCTACTTGATCAGCAATATCGACAACTCTAGCCAGCATGCCACAAAGCTGTGCTACGGTGGGTGTACCAGTAGCCATGGTGAAGGGAAGCAGTGATGAGAAAGATAGCAAAAGAGAAAGAGAAAGCCAACAGCATTGGATTTGTGGGGTTGTGCTGTTGAGTTCGGTGCTGCAACCAGCGCTGAAACCGGGGAAGTAAAATAATTGTATCAATAATATGTTACCGCATCTACCTGCGTTCCAAAGTTGCTGGGCTGGCCGACTCGACTCGACTCCTCCTGTGTGGCCGCGAACCCTGAGAGGAGAATGGAAAGATATGAACCAGCAGAGCTAGTAGATGCTGTCTCGAATATCTTTGATTGGTTTTTGGCGGTCCTCCTCGTTTCGTCCAGTCTACATGATATGTCAATGCAAAAGGCTGTATTTGAGTCTTATGGAGTTTAGGAGTTGTTTTACCTTGGTATTCATGGACAACATCAATTCACGTTCATACAAGTTAATTTGTTAGGCCTGCATTTTCATGATCTCCAAGAAAGCAGCCAATTTCGTAGGCGTCATACGACCGGGCAGCCCAGTCATTGAATCAATTACTCATCATCCATTATTGATAATATTGTTTCGACCGTTCTTTGGTAGAATCCTTCATGTCAGCCCGACTCCGACGTGGTTTCCGTTTCTTATTCAAGGACTGCTTCTTCTTGCCTCCATCCTTGGCAGAAAAGTTGGCCAACGGGGCATCCAACTCGAATGGGCCAGCCAAGCCGCGTTTGCGGGCTCCACGTTTCATCTGGGTGCTCTGATTCTGAGGCATAAATGGATGCAATGAATTGGTTCCATTGTTGGCAGCCACAGGGAGGGAGGCGACACTTGGGTAGGTTGCTACACCCACACCAAATCCACGGTCAGCCAGGAGTATCTGCTCCGCCGGAACCCCATTGTGTCGGGAGGAACAGCTTGACCCTGTTGACCCATTGTGGTCGGAGGAAGCGGCGGCGTCATGTGCCCGAAGTATGGCAACCCGGCGCTTGACTCTTGCATCATTGTAGGCTCGCCCGTTGAAGAAGGCATGGGGTCCCAAGGCATTCGTTCCCAAGGCAGGGGTTTGTCAGGAATAAGCCCACCCTTCAAAGGAGGCCTTTTCATCTGGGTTAGAGCTAGGGTTGCAAAGTAAGTGTTACGTGCATCGTGCAAACGACGCCAATCCTTCTTCTGTTGAAGGTTGAGCTTGGAGATGAATGTGAGTAGCCGAGAACTGGAAGTGTGATCCAACGATTCTGGCTCCTTGCCAACGTTCGCATCAGACAATTCAAGGAAGAACTTTTGGGGATTGGTGCCAATGTCTTGATCATCATCGGTGGTGAGATGCTCTGCAAATGCTTTCTTGAGCTTGGTGAACGCACAGCTTTTACTTTCCAGCTATCTTAGGAGCTTCTGGCATCTTGGTTTGTTCTTTTGAGGCCTTCCTTGCATTTTGATTTTCGTCTTGAGTTGATTTGGGAGATTCTGACCACCAACCGGCATTTGGTTTCATTTGTTGTCAACACGTGCCACTTCGAGATTCTGACCACGGCGAAACTGCTTCACCCTCTGTT
>CAICTM010002697.1:0-12395 GCA_903772945.1 Seminavis robusta | reverse complement strand
AAAAAAAGAGAGAAATCTCGCGCGCTGCTTAATAATCCCCATAAAACCTAACGGCTCTCACTTGTGCCTCGAGCAATGCCCATGTACAAGTCATTATGTTGGAGCTGGGGCGCAATCCCTGACTTGACCTGTGACCTCGAACAATGGTCCGTGTCTCCGGAGTTCTTTGCAATCGGACGGCAACGAGACGCAAAAAAAAATGGTAAGAAGCAAACAAAAAACCAAAGCACGTTCGTCATCCGAATAATATGAGATAAGATCCGCCAACCGATAGACGACCACTACATACGACTACAAGCACGGCACAAGAATCAGAGATGACACTCAAAACAAACATTAATAGTTACATATACAATAGAGACAAAATGAAACAACAATAGATGGTGTTCTAGGTCTGGGAATCGCATGAAGTTAGCTAGATAAAGGAGCTCGTCCTCTAACCTCCCATGCTGACGCAACCGCCAATCTTCCAATCCTGTCTCATAAAAAGAACGAATCTCGTTGCGCACTTCAGTCTCACTATAAAAAATAATGATTTTTATCAACTTGGCACGGCTGTCACCCAGTGGCGCTTCACTTCATCAGCGGTGATCGAGGGCACATCTTTTAAAAAAAATCAAAGCAAACAACGTAGAATAACGCATCGTTGTACAGTCTGGCACAAGCCTCATAGACTGTCTCCGGCCTGTCCAAAGAATTCCTTGCATCTAACTCATCTCTTACCCCATCCTGTGCATCTCCATGAACAGTGGGCGGATGCTGTCATTGAGCATGCACTCGATCAGACGGATGTAGGGTTCTGCGGTGATCAACGGAGCAGTTCCCTTGTTCTTTTCCTTCAAGTTTTCCTTATTAACCCTTGTCACAAGATCATAGAGCTTCTTTTCTGCGGCAATTACAAAGGCCCTGTCGCTTGCATTGGTGAGTTGATTCCTCTGGAGCCAGACAAGACATTTACATATATATAGATAGATACAGAGAGAATAGGTGTCAACGATGGCCATCCCATACAAAGTACGACGCTGTAGATTTCCTTCAACATCGTTCTGTCGCGTGGGTGTTACTTTTTCTTCAACTTTCATCCGAGATAGATCCTGCTCCAGTTGCCAATCTACTAAGTCAGAAGTTGCTTGAGGCGATTCCCATCGGTCATGGAGATCAGCTCTAAACTGACCACTGCACTGTGTAATATCCTTTCAGTAGGACCCGACAAAGATTCGCTCATCCAGGGTGCAACAGCTCTCAGTTCGGCGTAGGTATGCTCTACATAACTGCGGCCATTGCATTCGGGGGGCAGTATCTTCTCCCGCGTATCGACATCTGTCTTGGTTTCTTTTCTTCTTTTCTCTTCCAAAGGGCAATATACTCTCCAAACAATGCCATGATGGAGGATTCCCTAATGTCCAGCTGCAGTACATTGAAACCGGCCCAGAACAATCGCATGCTCAGACCAAAGCGCATAACGTGGTAGTGGGCTTCTGCGTACGTGCCAATTCTGTTGTGGAAATGGTTGGCTGGTAGCTGCATCAATGAGATCTAAAACTCTCAACTATGTTCTGCTGTTGTCTTCTTTCTATATTTTTGGTCAGCGTTGTGCAGCATGTCGAGAATGATCCCCAAACCAGTCAAGTTGGGGTCTGGAGAGCCAATCAAACTGGTGGTTGGAACCAAAAACCCATTTCGGCCTTGCGCAAACCAAGCCTCCAGCCGTTTGCCCAAAGCCGAAATTGGTTGTTGCGCAAAGGCCTCTTTTGGGAGTCATTCTGGCGAGGTCACCTCCAAAGAGCCTCCAATTTCCGATTTTGCCATCCTACCGGAGTTGTTGAAACTGGGCCTAAGATACAGGTACTAGTATCGTTCTGTTCAGAGAGCCCTCTGTTTTGGTTTTGCTGGAGTCTTGAGTGGAATGATCAAGCCACATTGCCACTGGTGTACATGTACCAGTACTAGACTAGCTAACCCACTCCATGATTTGACACTGCAATATTATTTTGGTTTTGAAGCGAACTGAACTGGAGTCCACCCTGCCGCGAACTATCCCAACCACAAGTACCCTGTACTGGTATATATCACACCAATAATAAACCACTGCAAAGGGAGTTCAACAACATGCCAACGTTGCCAATTGAATTCGACTACAATGATACCTATCACGAGTCCAATAATTATGTTTATTTGGTTGATCTCCAAGCCATGTCTGCTTTGCAGGCCTTGGTCGTGTCGGATGCACCACTAAAGATGATCCAGTTGGTCTATGACGCAGATCCATCTGCCATGAACGATGATGTCTTCCTGGATGCATGTCGACATAACACAAGCCGTGATGTGATTGAATTTCTCAAGGAGCTTGTAGCAGAACCCAGTGTGTATTTGAAAGCAAAAATTGCTCAAGTTATGGTGGATCTTTTGGACAATAGACGCAACCAGAATGCTGACAATTTTGTGGCCCTCTTCAAAATGTTTCCAGAAGCCGCATACTACAATGAGCTCCCAGGTGAAGTTTCTGGCCCTTTTCATGCCGTCTTTACCGATAATGAAGGATATTGGGGGGGTCATCTGCATGATGATGTCCTGTGTGACATGATACGGCACATTCCAGGTGATGTCGAGTTCATCGAAATTGGAAGCTTGGATAGAATTTGGGATGCTGAATCGAAAACAGAGTGCAGATCTTTGTTGGCGGCAAAGTTGAAAGAACTCAAAAATCTCAAAGGATTGGAAGTGCCTATTGAAGTGGGAGACAATTTGGATCAAAATCTGGTCAAAGCAATTTGCGACTTGATATCATATGGGCCAATGGAGACCCTTAGAATCAACAGCAGTGGATTTGAGGACAACATATATGAAGAGTCAGGGGGAGACAGTGGAGGGAAAGACCAACAGAGTGGGTTCTTTCTGCCAATTCTAGATGTTATTGCTGCTTCTGGGCTGAAACATTTTTCGTTGCCCGACTGTTTTCATCTTGTGGAAGAGTACCGAGATCGCATGATTGAGATCCTACAGTGGAATACATCTCTGACTGGTGTCGCCATTGGGGATGTTTCACATTTTGATAAGGCAAGTTTGAAGGATAAGAAGGCGTTGAATGACAAGGGATTGATTGACCATTACACAACATTGAACGAGTATGGCAGGGGTGTGATGCGAGACCCAAAGATGACAATGCGAGCTATTGTAGATCTGTTGGACAAGGCAACATCAAGCTATAGAGACTTTGTTGGCCGCTACCCTCGCCCTCACCATCACCCTTACAGGACAGTGTTGTATAAAATGGATGACAAAGAGCTATCCACTGTCCGGGTTCTCAATGGGCTGTTGAGGGAGGCACCTGGCAAATGGAGTGGTCAAGCTTTGGATGAAGACAATCAGAACAGCAAGCCGTCTGCCATGAGTCCGCCAAATAGGAAACGCAAAGCCTCCTATTCCCTAGACCGAAGCACTTCCTTGGACTAGCCCTTTTGTAACTTGACCACCTACCGTATCTTGTAGCACGTAATGTAGCCAATCAAGAATTTAATGTAACTAAAATCCTCGTCCTTATTAGCAGTGCTACTATTATGGGAAAGTCCAGGAGCTTTCTTCAACCGTGCATGACACGTCCACTAGTCGGCTACTTCATGCAAGAATTTCGGTCGAGGGAACAAGAAGCTTCGCGTTTGAGACTTGGACGGTCTTGGTTGGAATCTTCCATGGGCAGTTCGTTGTCGTCTTCTGCCCGCATAACCGCACTCCATTTCCCAGGCGCTTCCCTCATGAGCGCATAAAGCACTGGGATAGCAAATGGGACAAGATGATCATTATCGGTGTACTTTGCTATCACCTTGATCAAACTGTCCACCATGTCGTCCAAGAACTCGTCTGGATCTTGAAATTGAAATCTGCCACAATCATTCTATGTTGCGTAGTAGTCAATATCATCCTGTTTATGCACAATTGGTGGGAGGGGTTCCCCAGTGTCCTCGTCATATCTATTTTCGTGCTCACCAATCGTCACAGCCACCAGGTCTGTATTGAACTGAAGGATTTCGATCATGCGATCTTGGTATAGTACGGGTCGAGGGGGATGGTTTTCTGCAAATACTAAGTAGATACGTTAAGGAGCAAGGGGGGCTAAGTTAGGCAGATCGATGGTATCTGTAGTGGGTACCAGGGGGTATGTACTGGGAGAGTGGGGAGGACAGGAGCAGGCAAAAGGGAGCTAGTAGGGGGGAGGGGAGAGCATGGGGGATGGTAGTTCCCTCCGAAGTACCGGTAGGGGTGCATGCATGGTCTTTAGATACCTGTACGTTGTCCAGGAAAGACAACATATTTGCATATTTGTACATGTATGTATGCTTTGTCCCCTCTCATGTTGAGTAGTCTCACAAGTAAGTGATGCCTTGCACCGACTACGTAAGTAGCTACCTGGTACTAGCATTCATCATGTAGACTCGACTCTGCTTTCTGACAAGCCATCCAGCTGCACGTCAAGAAGCAGGCCAGACTATAATAGCAGTTTGCTCCAAGGCTTAGTTGATGCAGGGATTCAAGGCAACGATACACAGACAACCGCGGGGGAGGTAGTCTACCTGAAACGGATTCTTACCGGTGTTACAGCGGTACTGCAGTTGCGGGGCTTGCTTGGTCAGCATGGTTGTTTGTGCTATGCCATAGTGGTGGCACAGTGAAGGTTCTCGGGTGAAAGTTTGCTGTAGGGCTGGTAATGTGCCGACAACTCACAAACGCTTGCAAAGTGCTTCTACTAGCTAGCTAGTAGGCGAGGTTGTTTCTTCTGACGACTCCCTGCGATACAACCACGCTGCTATCCCAGTACCAGTGCCTTCAAAGCCTACTGATGCGACGCCTACTGGCTCCACACCTGCTCTAACTCGATCGATATTGGAAAAATAAATGTCATCGTGCTAATAATTATTGAGATTTGGTGATAGCGTCAAGTGCACGTAAACGCAATCCCCTCTGTGGTGGTGCGTTGGTTGTTGATTTTGTCGGAGTTCTAGTGCCGTCTTGTCCATGCGTCTTTGTCCTGTCCTAGCTACTAATACAAACAAAAGGGATTTGTCAATTGGACACATCATCATGTCCCTTTGTGGCTACCACAGCTGGCTTTGTCCCCAGGTCCAGCCATACAGGCTACGGTACAAGTCAGACTACACTAGACAATAACAAGGCACTTGTCACCCTTCCATTGTTGACGCGGTCCCGGTTCGCTCCAATCTGTCAATTGATCAGCGCCATCTGCTTCTTCCACATCTGTGGAAACACTGTTGCTGGCAACAAAGGAAAATCGGCCAGATGAATTGGGAGAAAATGTACCGCTACCATTGGATGGTGGCATGTATTCATCCCAGCGGGTTGTTGTTGTGACGAAGCGATTGTTTGATGTTGCATGGGTAGTAGTTTGTTCCAGGGTAACATCTGTGAGGTCTTCCTCAAAACCTTTATGAGACGCGGAACTAAAATCCACAGTATCCACATCCACTTCTTCCACATGCTTGTTTGTGATGTTGGCAGCTTCAAATTTCTGGACCATCAAGCGATAAGCTAGAGCCATAAAGATGGCCACGGCCGTGAAACTGCCCATGAAACTCCCCAGCAGAGCAGCCAGAATGCTGTCCTCTTCTTCCTCTTTTAGCTCTTTTTCTTCTTCCTGTCTGAATTCTTCCTCGTTATCTGTGGGAGAGGAAGGAGGTGGATTGGATACCGGTACCCCTGCAGTGGTTTCTGCAGATGCTGGAAGATCGGAAGGAGGAGGAGTCACATCCAGGACAGCCGTGTTATTTTCGGTCAGATGTCCCACCAAGGTTGCTTCTGTGGTCTCCTGATCATGTGGGGCGCTGCCTCTACCCACGTATTTGCCGGGAGCGCCATTGAACACCAAACCCTTCAAGGATCGACGAACAGAGTCAGCATGAGCTCCTGAGATTGTTGATGAGGATAAAGAGATCAGCGCTAGCGTTAGCAAAGAAGTCCTCATCTTGCTTTCGCGAATACCAGAATGATGGCAAAGGAGCAGAAATGTAAACCGCTGATTGCCGAAAATTGTGTTGAGGCGATCATGAAGGATGAGGGGTGTTGGTCGGTCGGAGGCATCTTTTTCGCACATAACTCTGCAGCATCGCGCATGAAAAGACTATGCTACTATACATTTTAGCAGTACTTGGGCTCGCGAACATGTTTAGTTTTCACCCGCTAGGGACTGAGGAGCACCATATTCTTAATGCTTTGTGATGTTTGAGTTTAATAAAGTTAAGAAGAAAGAGTTCAGCTGGGTCATTGGTACAAACGATCCAGTCACACTGTTTGAGACAGCACGATACTAGTACAACGGCTACATGTACATGTACCTGGCTAGCTAGACCACTGACGCGTACAGTACGGTACCCAGCATGCAGAAGCTGAGAGGCAGAGCGATACCATGCTCTTGATGTTCCGGTGGCAGAGCAACCTATAAAGAACCAAAGGCGTAGAAACTCGTCGACAGCACACCTCCGACTGAATCGAATCTCAATCATTCGCCTGCAGCATTGCTTTGGCCTTGTACTGGTACCAGCCGGGCAGTGATCTAAGCTCGTGCAAGGTGTGGGCAGCACCATCACACGAGATTCAAAATACTCATGGGCAGGAAGGCACCTGCATTGCCATTTCCAGACCCTTTTACGATTCCTCTTTGCGTTACCTTGGTTTTAGCTTCGTTGCCTGTTAGTAGTATCATACATTACTAGTCTAGAGCTGTAGCTTGGTGTTTTACTGTGTGTACATAGTCTCTATTCTATGTCCCTATAATTAACGAGTTGGCATAGCCCTCAGCTCCATTCCCCGCAAGAGCTGGGATCCATCCTCAATACGACGAATTCTGCTTCCTGTCACAAACCCGGACGTGTCCATGGAGGACTTCTTCCCACTATCGAGCCGGCGGAATGACGTCCCAAAAACTGCAGACGAGTCCATTCCGCCCTTCTTCCTCTGCAACTTCCCACTGCCTGTGCGCTGTAGTTTGCCACTGCCTGTGCGTTGTAACTTCCCACTGTCTTTGCGTTCCAAGGTTTTGGCATCGAACAAGTTGCGTCGGGAGGAGCCTGTCACGTTCCTCATCGATTGGTTCATCAGGTTGCGTCGGGACGTCAGTTTACCCGATGTACTCAACAAGGAGGGCCGGCCGTGACCACGGCGATCATCTCCCGACGAGTCCAACTTGGATACGTGAGACATGGAAACATGCCGCCTCTGTGGACGACGTCCACCACTCTTTGCTTGATTCGAGTCATCAGCAGCAAATGAATTGTGGTTGTCATCATCATCATCATCATCGGAACAGGAGTAATCGGAGTTGTCGTCCCCGTCTGAATACGACCCCAGAACATAGCGCCGTCTATCCGTGCCCCCGGTGCTAGTCGAAATCCTTCCAGCACCATCTTTTGATTTGGAGGCAGAGATTCGCTTGTCGCCATCGCCCGAGCTCGTCTCTATACGTCTGTGGCCACTACCGCCGCCACCATAACGTCTGTGGCCACTGCCTTCACCACCGTAACGTCTGTGGCCACTGCCTTCGCCACCGTACCGTCTATCGCCCCCAGAGCTGCTGGAGAGTCTTGCGCCACCATAACGATTGTCGCCTCCATTGCTGGGACGCCTGCCATCCACCCCTCTGTACCGTTGATCGCCCCCATTGCTGCCACGTCTGTACCGTCCATCTCCTCTGGTACTGCTTGAGAGTCTTGTGCTGCCATTTCCATACCCCAGTTCAATAGTCGTAGGAATCTCTTTCTTCCCGCCTTTGGAACTTGACTCCCTCTTGTCGGTGTCTTCATATCCCAGTTCAATTGTCGTCGGAATACTATCGTTCTTTCCATCTGAGGAATCCAACTCCCTCTTGTGGTTGCTTGACTCCCTCTTTTGGTTGCCTGACTCCCTCTTGTGATTGCTTGTCGTCCACCTGGGGCTTGGCTTGGGGCTGGTCTGCTTGGGGCTGAGAGATTTGGGGGTACTTGGTGGCGGCGGAACATCTTCAGTTGCTTCACTATTCTGCATGCTAGAGTCCTGAAGCAACTTCGCAGGATCAAAGAACAACTGCGATAACGACATCGATTGGTTGAAGCTCGGTCGTTTCATTTGCGAAACATCCAGTTTGGTCAAATCAGCCCTCGTGGGGCTTTTTGGTCTGTTCAAGCTTGGTCGGCGAATCCTTTGCAATGATTCCTGTTTATTCATTTCCACTGTCGGGTCCGAATCCTTCTTGGGGCTGCCTAAAATAATCTTTTCGCTCTTTGCCTTCTTGGGACTCATATCCATATTATTCGAATACGCTTCTTTCTCGGTCATGTTCGACAAGGATTTCGTCTTGTTCAGGCTGGCGCTCCGGTTGATCGTAAAGCTGGCCTTGGAATCCTCATTCAGTTCCATCTGTGATTCAGACATCTTCTGTGACTCAGACAACATATCCGATATAGACTTCGCTTTGGTGATCTTGTGGCGACGAGAGCAGCTGGTGCATTGGCCTTCCATGTGCTCATGACAACGAAAGTTTGAGCTTGAGGTGGTGGGATCAGAGATACGCTTGGACGGTGGGGGTGGGCCGTGAGTTGAACCTTTCCGTTCCAAGCCAGCATCATTGCTGTTGTCTCCAGTGGTCTTTCCACTAACATCGAGATCACCCACGACAAACTGAGACATGGACTCTTCCAAGCGTGCCATACTGGAGACGCTCTCTTCCATACTCTTGGCTCGGTCGGGCCTTTTGGTGCGTCGGAGAGTGAAAGAGATGCCCTTGGAGAGGTCAGGGCGATCCTTGTCCCAGTCTGGAGAGCCATACAAATCCGACAAACTAACGCTACCACGCGTCTTTTTCAGAGAAGACCTGAGGTTGGTGGGTTTCTCAGAATCACCGTTGTCGTCTTCCTCGTCATCATCCGCTTCGACAATGCTGCTGAGACTGGCGTTCATCTTCATCTGTCTCGCACTAGCACTGCGCGTAATTTTGCGCCCTCCAGTAACGACAGGCATGCGCTTGGCGGCAGCCGCCGAGGACTTCACGGACAAATCCACAGTATTGCGTGAGGGCTTGCTCCAGTCAACGGCACCGCCCTTCTTCTCCTCTTTCCTCTTCTCCTCTTTCTTCTTGAGCAAGGGCGAAAGGGGTGGTGAGAGCTGCCCGGAGAGATTTCCGGATTCTATGTGACCGACACTCATCTCAGAGACGCTCATCTCCATGATGCTAGAATCGTCATCTATTTCCACCAGTACAGTGGGTCGGCGATTCCTGTGCTCTTTGATGAGTTCGTTGGTATCACACCGCTTGAACATGGCGATTCCACTAGCAGTCTGGGAATTGTTGCCGGGGCCTGGTTTCTGAAGCAACGAGGAAGGCAGGGGTAGCCTGTCGTCTTCAAAGCTTTTGCTTTTTCTCTTGCTGTCCGACATGGAATGACGCATGGATGGGCATCCACCGAGACTGGGCATACTCGACAGCAACGAAGGCATTTCCCTTTGTTCTTCTTCTTGTTCATTTTCCTTATCTTCTTCGAATCTCTCATTCTTTGTTTTGGCTGACGCTTCTTCGGCGGCTTGTTTCACTGCCTCGGCGGCTTCTTGCGAAAGCCGTTTTCGTTCAGCTCGAGAGATTCGACGATTGGGATTGTCATCTTCTTGTGCTGCTGCCTCCTTTGCGGCCTCTTCAGCCTCTTTGGCAAGCCGACTCCGTTCGGCTCGGGAGATCCTCTTTGGAGGAGCTTCTTCTTCTTCTTCTTCTTGGGTCTTTTTCTCATTCTTTAGTTTGGCGATTGCATCGGCTTCTTGGGAAAGCCTCCTGCGTTCCGCTCGAGAGATCCGTCTATTGGGAGAAGTTCCGTCCTTGTCCTGGTCTTCACGATTCTTGTTCTCATTTCTTGATTTGGCCGACTCGGAAAGGGCTTCGAATTCTTGCGATAACCGTCTCCGTTCGGCTCGAGAAACTCTTCGTTTTGGATTGACTTCCCTTTCTTCTTCTTCTTGTTGTTGCTCTAGTTCTTTTAAATCTTCTGGCTCTAGTAGGTCTTCTGGTTTTAGTTTCCTGGACGACCTCCGGTTCTGTTCGGCCCACTTCTTGGCCCAGTCGGCTGGTGACGCTCTTGTCGATAATAATGATCCCAGTGCACTGACAGTCTTGTTGTTGTTGTTATTGTTGTTACCGCTGGCCCACTGGTTGGCCCAATCTGGCGCGGCGCCTGTTCCTCCGAGCGCGCTCTTGTTGTTGTTTTTGGGTTGTGGTCCAGTATTCGCATTGCCATTGGCCCACTTCATGGCCCAATCGGGCAGTGATGCTTGTCGTTCCCGTTCCGCATGGTCACTTGTCTTGCCCAGTGGCTGTTGTCCTCCAACAGCAGCTCCTCCTCCACCACTGGCCCACTGCGTGGCCCATGTGGGTACCGACTGCTGTCGTCGCCCCGAGGAATCGTCCTTGTCCAAGGGATTATGGGTTGACGTACCGGTAAGTGGTGGCAAGGCAGATGTACTACTGGCCCATTTAGTAGCCCAATCCGGTGTCGTTTCTGGCACGGACGTTAATTGACTCGCCTCTGATTCATCGAGCAATTTCCGCAGTTGTTCTTGACGTTTCTTGTTGAGCTTGCTAGCCTTTTCGGCATCGACCGATATTTGTCTTCGTTCCGCCAACGACACGCGTCGACTGGGTTTTTGGCTCGGCGAAAGTGGAATGGGCAACTTGGAATGCGTCGACAAATCGGGAAGATCATCGTCCTCGTCGTCATCCGTGATGGATCCCAACGATCGGGACGGTTGTGGCGTATGTCGTTCGGACTGTTTCTTGAGGAATTCCGCTTCCATGCGAGCGGCTTGAGCTTCTTTTCGTGCCGCGTCCGCTTCGAGTCGCAGCGCATCCGACTCCAATCGTGTCGCTCTTGCTTCGAGACGAGTAGCTTCGGCGTCTTTCCGAGCCGCTTGCGCTTCCTTGCGTGCGGCTTCGGCGTCCAATTTGACGGCGTCAATTTCCTTTTGGGCCACGTCCGTTTCGCGTCGTCGATCGGCCCGGGAAACACGTCGTCCCATGTTGGGTTTCACCACGGCAGCCTTGTTGTGGTGGTTGTTGTGGCTGTTGTGGCTGTTGCTCAGGATGTTTTTATTGCCACTCTTCCTCCGGGGTGAAGTAGTAGTACTCGTAGACGACTGAGGTGCTGGTGGTGGCGGTGATTGGCTCTTGCGTTCGTTTCGTTTTTGTTTTTCTTCTTGTTTTTTGGTCCACGAACTTCGTCTCTTGTACGACAGATTGCTACCATTGCTCGTGTTGCTGCCACCCGTATCGCTTCGTTGTGGACTTAGGTTGCGCTCTTTTTGGCTGTTATCTTTTTGGCTGCGATCCTTTTGTTGCAGCCACGGCATGGGAATTCCCCCGTCCCCACTCAAATTGCCGTCGCTTTCTTCCAACTGAGGTTGAGCTTGTGTTGGTTGACACAGGCGTCCACTAGACGACCGTTTCTCACACCGTCGTCCGGGACACCCACACGGCCCCTTGCATTTGGCATCGGCGAACGTTGCCGTCTCGCAGGAACTGTCACTTGGGTCATCGGCCATATTCGATCGTCGCGGGGATAACCGTTCGTCCCGAGGATTGCTTCGATCCTTGATGAACCGATTCGAGGGGGGCGTGCCATCGGCACGCCGCTTGGAATAGTCCACTAGTAACACCATGGTCGATTGTTATCACAAAAAGAAAAATAATGGGTAGGCTACCCCAAGAAGAAAAATTGTGGGAAAAAACTAATGATACAGTGTAGATCGAGAAACAGACGAGAAGGAGCCAAAATAACCAACGGCGAAACCGATGACCACTGTTTGATAACTAACTATACAAAAAATAGTAATCGAGCCAGTACCATTTTTGAGCGTGACGTCTACTACGCGTGTGCAGTAATGGTACACTTAGCACTTCGTAAGAGGTTCGTCTGGTGATCTCAATGACCATCATCCAATGACCTTCAAAATGTCCACGATCTCATTAGGAGTTATGAAGTCGTAGACAAAAGCTCTCGGATGGGGGAAAGAGGGTTGCTATGGCGATACAGCTGCGATTCGAAGGTTCAACGTGGACTAAACAGACGCTCATCGGTGAAGCAACTCATGCTAGCCGAAGACTTATCGCAATCTCCAAGGCGGCAACAACAAAGCCATTTCATTGGCCACTCATCGAGCAACTGATCCAAGTTTCAGCATGTTCGTTCTTGCCGGTACCCAATGAAAGGAGCACATGAGGTTAAGATAAAATCTGAATCTACACCAACACATTGTGCGAATCCAATCATATCCCGGACATGGGAGATGTTTGGTGTAGCTCCTCGCCCCCGTAACGCATCACACCAGGCGCTTGGTGTGTGAATGATTCAATCAACTGGGTTTGCATGCTACGG
>CAICTM010002696.1:0-12396 GCA_903772945.1 Seminavis robusta | reverse complement strand
GTATTCGAATCACCTGAGCTTAAGTCTTTTCTTGAGTCATGCTTCAGACCTCACTTTTTCATTAACTCGACGGAGACGACCATCCACGGATAACAACAACAACAACACGAGCGATCGATCGCTCCGTGATGGTCTCTGCTTACCAAGAACTGGCATTGGTCGTTTGAACTGGCTTGCAGTTGGTCGTTTGAACTGGCTTGCAGTTGTTCGAATCATTCAAACGACCGACACGACCGATTCGCCGAACTCGCGTTCGAAGGATCCAAACGACGAAAACTCGCTTGCAGTCGTCGACACGAAAGACTGTTGGAAAGCTCATAATTCCATCTTCGATTGACTCGATTGACTGGATATCCACCGGCCTCCTCTTGTTGCCATTGCTCTTGTTGCCATTGCTCTTGTTGCCATTGCCGCACTGTTGACCTTTTTGATTTTCACTGCCTCCAATTCCATCATCTATTATTGATGACCTTGACGACGCTTCCTCTGCCTCAGCATCTTCATCTCAACAACAGCAGCGCCAGCATCAGCATCCTTGTTCAGTCCACAAGGATTCAGACAAGCCTTCTTTGAATCTGATCCTCATCCCACCATCTGATCCTCAACCATGACTCAGCACCATTGACCGCAGTTCATTCCAGGAGCTCCTCCAGCACATTGGGAAAACCAAAGAGAAGACCAAGCTTACAGAAGCCCTCGGCTTGGAGGTATCAACCACACTGGAGCCTGGACAGGATCTGGCTCAGATGGACTGGGAAAGGAACCTCAAAGCACCCTATGCCTCAGGGGTTTCCATGGTGACGACCATCTGAAACATCACACCACACTCCAGCTATCGAATTGGCATGCAGAAAGGACTGAAGGATTCCACCAGTCTACTATTTTCCACTCTGACTGAGTCCAATGCTTCTGGGTCTCATGTGCTAGCCTCTCTTATCGCCTTTGAAAGTATGATGACAGAGCATGGAATGGAAGGGGTCTTCCAGCTTGTTGTTGGAGATCTCATACCAACACTATTAATACAATCAACATGTTCACTGCTCTGGACAGGTCTCAGAGTCTATGATGGAAAAATGGCATCAGGACCTCACAGTCCATGGGGTCGGACTCATCGATGCTGGAACTCTGAAGCAACATCCTGTTTGCCAGTATGATTTGACAAACCTTGCCTGGTCAGGAAAGGCTGTTCTAAATTCTTGCACTGATGCTCTCCAGAAGAACTCAAATCATATGTTCCTCGAGCCAAACACACAATGGGCCCCAACTTCTCTTGCTCTTCTGCAGAAAATATACAGCCTTCTCTCAGTAAGATTGAACCCTCAAAGCCAAGCTACTTCACTTGGACATCACCAAGTTCCCTGGGGAGAATGTTTCCATGTATGTTGTCGATGCAAGCAAGATCATCAAGAGATTCGATTGAACTTCATGTCCAATGATCCCATGCCTGAACTAAACAGCACATCCCTGAGAGGTCTCTTGGCTGTGGTTGTCCATACTTCGATCCAAAGTCCATGAGCTTGTTGTCAAGATGACATCAACGGATTGATAGCAAATATGGGAACAAACAATTGGAAGCATCCGACACTTTGAATGACTTGGATGCCCTTCTCGGGTCCTCATCAACCAAAACTTATGAGCCTGCCAACATCTTGGATCCAAGGATCCCAGGCCAAAGCCTTCCAGGCAGCAATTGACAAAGCAGTTGAGGCAAAGTTGGGAGTCTCACCCAGGATCGAACCAGTGTGTCAGACCAGTGGCGGTACCCCGTCCTCGTGGAGCGCCTGCTTGATTGTGAAGCTACTGATCATCATAGAAACGATCCAGCATGTCCAAGCGAGGTGCTCCCAAGGAAACGGTCTGAGTGCTGACACCAACTCCAAACTCACAACTCTTAATAAAGACAAGCTTGCTTCCATGCCTCAAAGGAAGAACATTCCCGATGATGCCAACACACCATTTCTGTGGATGGGAAGGTGGTTGCTAATACTGTCGCAACTGTGGAAGGTTCTCCAAAGGCCCAAGTGCTCATTTCACCAGCTAACATCGTGGGTTCCGCAAGGTTCCTTACAAAGGCATCCCTCTTCTGGTGGCAATGCTACTCCATCACCAGCTGCTCCAGCTCCAACACCAGCTGCTCCAGCTCCAATCACTGGTGCTGGTGGCAACCTTGCTTCTTCCACCATGGATCCTATGGTCCGCTGGCTATGTCCCTTTTAGCCCACTGATTTAGTTATACACGCCCTCCAATGTTGGGTAGATTTTGATTCCATGCAGGTCAACATGCAAGCAGTCGATCTCAGTTCAGACGAGACCTCAGCTCTCATCAGCTACCTCAATGGGGCTTTCATGTATCTCTCTCTTCATAATAGAGGGTGAAATGGCTCCCGAAGCATGACTCAATGCATGACACACAAGCCGAGCCTTATATATGCAGTCAAGCCTCATTTTATCGCGATTTCTGTTAACTTGGCTGATCGATCGATCCATGCTGAAGCTGAGCATGGCGCGACAGAGATGAGGCAAGGCTCTGATTCTGCCGGTGATAGAGATAGCAGTAGTAGCAGCAGTAACGCTAGTAGTCGCTGTAACAGTATTAGTAGCGACTTCTTTAGCGCTCGGTTGATCGTGATCAAAAAGGGTGGACTCCCATAGGAGTCCATTGTTTAAAATAAGGTCCTCATCGCGATTTCGATCAACGACAGGATAAAGAGCAAGGGGATTGCTTACGAGCGAATCCAGCAGGTTAATAAGGGGATTGCTTGCGAGCGAATCCAAGGGAATTAAGTTGCAATAAGGGGAAGGACTACCGATGAAGATAATGAGAGGAAACTCAGGACTCTGCATCAAGGGATAGCTCATTCCATTGACAACCATAAGGGATAGACATATAAGAATAAGAATGAGTAACATCTCATAACCTCGCATGCTACCATGCGACAATACCATTGTGGATTGATTAATCTAACGATCTAAGAGATGTAAACTTTGTATTTCCAAATAAGTGAGCAGTTATTGATTATTTTCTAGAATAAGCCTGCTAATGATAAAGCTGTAAAGCTGAATTGTAAGCTGTATCCCGTCGCACTTTTGAGTCAATTCCACATTGTCTCCCTGTCTTTCAAAATTAATACCTGAAGTAAAGTGCTCATTGAAAGCTGCTGAAAGATTGATTCGATCAAGGAGTATATCCATTCCAAGTTCCATGTACTCCTTGGTACCATAACTACATGTGGAGACGAAGTTTCCAGGCCCAAGCTTTTCACGAGGGATATGGGATCTGTCTGCTGTATATAGCAAATGGGGATTGCCACCATCCCCGGCCCTTGTGACCATTGCCACAAACTCGTCGTATGTTTCGGTCTCATGCGCTCCCTAAAAAATTGGGGGTTGTGTGGATTGGGAGAGATACAAATGTGTTAGAAGATGAGGGCATTTGACTTATCCATTCTTTCCGTAAGATCGTCCATCCCTGAATGATCACGAACACAAATCATGACGGTACTACCCCAAGTGAACTCGGTCACTCTCGGTCCTGGGGTTTGTTGCGTCAGAAATTGCCGTGCTCCACATCTCCGAGCCAGTCAAACATCGCATGTAACACCACCAAGAAACAACCAGCGCCGACAATCCCCCGACCATGAAGACTGCCTGAGGGTTACTGGGCATTGATGAAGAAGAGTCGTGGTTTGAATGCAATCGTTGGCGTCAAAACAGGGTGGGGGCTGATCAGATGGGCTGGACAGAGGCTTGCCGACACAACCAGGCACACAGGGACCGGGAACTGAGTCCTGAGCTTGGATATGTCGGCCGCTTTTTCTTTGCCATCAACCAACATCCCCCCCTAGCCAAGTTTACAATCCTTCCAGTGAAACATCCAGAGTCAAAGTAGCACGGAACTGATCCCAGTATAGTCATTAAGGCCGGGAAAGGATGACAGTCAAGCGGTTTCTCGAAGCAGGAAACAAAGAACGAGGTTCCTCCAGCGATGCAGAACACCTCATGATCTACCCCAACAATCAAAATGACAGTGAAACTCACCTCTCTAAGGTCATGAAAGGCGAATACATGCCTATGTTTCCAACCAGGCTCGTTGGAGGATTCTCTATTGTACAACTCGACATGTATGCCTGTAGGGGGGCTCGTTGGGTGTCCACATAAAGGAACCTTGGTGCTCGAGGGCTTATAGAGTAACGAGTTTGAATAGGTCTTGGTGGGATCCCATTGGCAAAGCCAGAAAGGCGAGACATTGCTTGGATCTTGGTTTGGTGTCGAGTTGACTGGACTGTTACTATGAAGCAGTCAAGGTTTATTGTGTCTTGCTAGCCCCTATTCTGGCAGACCATAGGAGCTCCAAACTGACAAAACTCACTAGCCTGGAAGTGCTCGACCTTGACTGACCGTCTCTGCTAGCTCGATGGTAGATTCAATTCGAGCTACCGACACCAGGTCAATTGATGCCTTGCTAGCAACGTGGATCCATGCTAGCCTCCTTTTTGGCAGACTTATTCCGAAACTTTCGAGTGGGAGCATGTGTCCACAGATTCATGCTAGCCTCCTTTTGGCAGACTTATTGCGCAACTTTCGAGTGGAGCATGTGTCCACGGATCTGTGCTAGCCTCCTTTTTGGCAGACTTATTGCGAAACTTTCAAGTGAGGCAGGAGTCAACGATCCATGCTAGCCTCCTTTTTTGGCAGACTTATTGCGAAAATTCGAGTGGGAGCAGGAGTCAACGTATCCCTGTGCTAGCCTCCTTTTTGGCAAAATTTCGAGTGGGATTCAATATTCCAGTCAACTGATCCATGCTAGCCTCCTTTTTGGCAATTGCGAGCAGGAGTCAACGGATCCGTGCTAGCCTCCTTCTTGGCAAAATTTCGAGTGGGATTCAATATTCCAGCTAGCCTCCTTTTTGGCAAAAATTTCGAGTGGGATTCAATATATTCCAGTCAACTGATCCATGCTAGCCTCCTTTTTGGCAGACTTACTACGAAATTTCGAGTGGGAGCAGGAGTCCAACAGATCCATGCTAGCCTCCTTTTTAGCACTTGCGGAACTTTTGAGTGGGAGCAGAGTCCACGGATCCGTCTAGCCTCCTTTTTGCAGACTTTGCGAAAATTTTGAGTGGGATTCAATATTCCAGTCAACTGATCCATGCTAGCCTCCTTTTTGGTTCGTCGGTAGGAACTACCAAAACACCAAGTCATCAGATACAAGGCCCTCTGCTAGCTTGGATTTGGCAGACCACAACCCTCTCTCGGTAGGAGCTACCAGCGCACGGCGGAAGGCTCTCTGCTAGCTTGGATTCCGGCAGTACCCACCATCCTTCGCCAAGTCAACGGATACAAGGCTCTCTGCTAGTTGGATTCCGGCAGACCACAACCCTCTCTCGGTAGGAGCTACCAGCGCACGGCGGAAGGCTCTCTTCTAGCTGGATTCCGGCAGACCCCATCCTTCACCAAGTCACACGGATACAAAGGCCTCTGCTAGCTTGGATTTTGGCAGACCCTCTCTCGTAGGAGCTACCAGCGCACGACAGAAAGCTCTCTGCTAGCTTGGATTCCGGCAGACCACAACCTCTCTCGGTAAGGTCATACGGCAAGGCTCTCTGCTAGCTTGGATTCCGGCAGACCACATCCTCGCCAAGTCAACGGATACAAGGCTCTCTGCTAGCTTGGATTCCGGGCAGACCACAACCCTCTCTCGGTAGGAGCACCAGCGCACGGCGGAAGTGCTCTCTGCTTCGCTTGGATTCCGGCAGACCCCATCCTCACCAAGTCACTGATACAAGGCTCTCCTCTAGCTTGGATTTTGGCAGACCCTCTTGTCTAGGAGCTACCAGCGCACACAGAAGCTCTCTGCTAGCTTGGATTCCGGCAGACCACATCTTAAAGTCAACGGATACAAGGCTCTCTGCTAGCTGGATTCCGGCAGACCACAACCCTCTCTCGGTAGAGCTTCCAGCGCACGGCGGAAGGCTCTCTGGCTAGCTTGGATTCGCGGCAAGACCACATCCTTCGCCAAGTCCAAAGATACAAGGCTCACTCGCTGATCGGCAGAAAAACCACCAGACCCTTCCGGCCGGTAGGAGCTACCAAGCGCACGTCGGAAGCCTCTCTGCTAGGCCTTGGATTCGCGGCAGACCACATCCTTCGCCAAGTCAACGATACAAGGCTCTCTGCGCTTGGATTCCTCTGTTGCATTCCGGCAAGACCACAACCCTCTCTCGGCCGGTAGGAGCTACCAGCGCACGGCGGAAGGCTCTCTGCGAGCATGGATTCCGGCAGACCCTGCATCCTTCTCCAAGTCAACTGATACAAGGCTCTCTGTTAGCTTTGGATTTTGGCAGACCCTCCTCGGTAGGCAAGCTACCAGCGCACGCAGAAGGCCGTCTCTGCTAGCTTGGGTTTCGTCAGACCACATCCTTCGCCAAGTCACCGGATGACAAAGGCTCTCTGCTAGCTTGGATTCCGGCCAAGACGCACAACCTCTCTCCGTAGGAGCTACCAGAGCACGGCGGAAGGCTCTCTGCTAGCTTGGATTCCCGCACACCCCATCCTTCACCAAGTCACAACCCGGATACAAGGCTCTCTGCTAGGCTTGGATTTTGGCAGACCACAACCCTCTCTCGGTAAGAGCTACCAGCGCACGGCAGAAGGCTCTCTGCTAGCTTGGATCCCGGCAGACCACATCCTTCACCTAGTCAACGGATACAAGGCTCTTTGCTAGCTTGGATTCCGGCAGACCACACCCTCTCTCTCGGTAGGAGCTAACAGCGCACGGCGGAAGGCTCTCTGCTAGCTTGGATTCCGGCAAACCACACCCTTCGCCAAGTCAACGGATACAAAGGCTTTCTGCTAGCTTGGTTTTTGGCAGACCACAACCTCTCCGGCCGGTGGGAGCTACCAGCGCACGGCGGAAGGCTCTCTGCTCGCTTGGATTCGTAGAACTCCATCCCTTTTCACCAAGTCAAACGGATACAAGGCTCTCTGCTAGCATTGGAATTTTTGCAGACCCTCTCTCGTAGGGGCTACCAGCGCACGGCGGAAGGCTCTCTGCTAGCTTGGATTCCAGCAGACCCCATCCTTCACCAAGTCAACGGATACAAGGCTCTCTGCTAGGTTGGATTTTGGCAGACCCTCCTCTCGGTAGGAGCTACCAGCGCACGGCGGAAACTCTCTGTTAGCTTGGATTCCGGCAGACCCTCTCTTGGTAGGAGCTACAAGCGCACGGCGGAAGCCTCTCTGCTAGCTTGGATTCCGGCAGACCACAACCCTCTCTTGGTAGGAGATACCAGCGTACGGCGGAAGGCTTTCTGCTAGCTTGCGAGTGCAGACAAGCTGCGCTCGCCCAGAGCAGCTAGACACGACTAGTAGAGGATTAGGTGAGTGGAGAGACTCGGCCATTTACTGAGCCGACCGTCTCCGCCCCGGGGTACCATTCGGGACTGGGGAGTCCCGGATGGATCCCACAAGGCAAAAGGGAGTCCCGGGAATGTGATGTTCCACGGGACAGCCTTGAGTCGTGCAACCAGGGAGGGAGAGGTGGGGTGATCTAATCTAGGTTCTTGCCTTCAGCGTCGGCTGAATGAAAAATTGTGAGCTGAGAGAGAGACAACCTTCTTGCGATCTGCAGTTCAATGGCTGGTCTTTGCTAGGTCGCTGGCTTTAGTGATTCATGGTTGCCGCTGTCGATCTTGCCAAATGTGGTCTTGGACGGGCGTCGTTGCCTTTTAAAAGGGTAATCTTGTTCGAAAGGCATTGAGGAGCTGATGCTGTGCATCATCATGTGGGGAATCCATTTCCGGAACGCAGGTGATGACATGCGAGATGTAGAGATGTACTTGATTTGTAGGTGAGGAGCACGGGATTTAATTTTGCAAATTGTTAGATGGTCCTCTCGGCAACCATGATTAGGGCCATAGTTGCGAGAACCCATCAAGGGTTCAAGTTTCCACGTTGCGGGGCATGGAAACTCGGACGGGGGGTTCCGCAGGCGTGTTGCTGCTCAACACAGAGCGCAGACAAGCTGCGCCCGCCCAGAGCAGCTAGACACGACTAGAAGAGGATTAAGTGAGTGGAGAGACTCGGCCATTTACGTAGCCGACCGTCTCCAGTCTCCGGGGGACCATTCGGGACTGGGGAGTCCCGGATGGATCCCACACGGCAAAAAGGGAGTCCCGGAATGTGATGTTCCACGAGACAGCCTTGAGTCGTGCAAACCAGGAGGGAGAGTGGGTTTATCTAATCTAAGTTCTTGCCTTCAGCGTCGGCTGAATGAAGAATTGTGAGCTGAGAGAGAGACCACCTTCTTGCGATCGGCAGTTCAATGGCTGGTCTTGGCTAGGTCGCTGGCTTAGTGATTCATGGTTGCCGCTGTCGATCTTGCAAAATGTGGTCTTGGACGGGCTTCGTTGCCTTTTAAAAGGGTAATCTTGTTCGAGGTATAGGCACTGAGGAGCTGGTATAGACGGTGCATCACATCATGTGGGGTATGCCCATTTCCGGAACGCAGGGGATGACCTGCGAGATGTAGAGATGTACTTGAGTTGTAGGTGAGGAGCACGGGATTTAATTTTGCAACTTGTGAGATGGTCCTCTCGGCAACCATGATTAGGGTCATAGTTGCGTGAACCCATCAGGGTTCAATTTTCCACGCTGCGGGGCGTGTAAACTCGGACGGGGGGTTCCCAAGGCGTGTTGCTGCTCAACACAGAGCGCAGACAAGCTGCACTCGCCCAGAGCAGCTAGACACGACTAGCAGAGGATTAGGTGAGTGGAGAGACTCGCCCATTTACTGAGCCGACCGTCCCCAGTCCCGGGGTACCATTATTCCGGACTGGGGAGTCCCGGATGTATCCCACACGGCAAAAGGGAGGTCCGGGAATGTGATGTTCCACGGGACAGCCTTGAGTCGTGCAACCAGGGAGGGAGAGGTGGTTTAATCTAATCTAGGTTCTTTCCTTCAGCGTCGGCTGAATAAAGAATTGTGAGCTGAGACAGAGACAACCTTCCTGCGATCGGCAGTTCAATGGGTGGTCTTGGCTAGGTCGCTGGCTTTAGTGATTCATGGTTGCTGCTGTCGATCTTGCCAAATGTGGTCTTGGACGGGCGTCGTTGCCTTTTAAAAGGGTAATCTTGTTCGAGAGTAGGCACTGAGGAGCTGATGCGGTGCATCATCATGTGGGTTATCCATTTCCGGAACGCAGGTGATGACCTGCGAGATGTAGGGATGTACTTGAGTTGTAGGTGAGGAGCGAGGGGATTAATTTTGCAAATTGTGAGATGGTCCGCTCGGCAACCATGATTAGGGTCATAGTTGCGAGAACCCCAATCCAAAAAAAAGGGTTTTTTTTTCCGTTTTTTCCCCCCCCCCCCCCCCCCCCCCCCCCCAAACGTTGGCCCGGGGCAGGAAACTCGGAGCGGGGGGTTCCCCAGGGGGGTTGCTGCTCAACACCGAGAGCAGACAAGCTGTGCTCGCCCAGAGCAGCTATACACGACTAGTAGAGGATAGGTGAGTGGAGAGACGCGCCATTTACTGAGGCCGACCGTCTCCAGTCCCGGGGTACCATTCGGGACTGGGGAGTTCCGGATGGATCCCACACGGCAAAAGGGAGTCCCGGAAATGTGATGTTCCACGGGACAGCCTTGAGTCATGCAACCAGGGAGGGAGAGGTGGGTTATTCTAATCTAGGTTCTTGCCTTCAGCGTCGGCTGAATGAAGAATTGTTAGCTGAGAGAGAGACAACCTTCTTGCAATCGACTGTTCAATGGCTGGTCTTGTCTAGTCCCGCTGGCTTTATTGATTCATGGTTGCCGCTTTTGATCTTGCCAAATGTGGTTTTGGACGGGCGTCGTTGCCTTTTAAAATGGTAATCTTGTTCGAGAGTAGGCACTGAGGAGCTGATGCGGTGCACCATCATGTGGGGTATCCAATTTCCGGAACGCAGGTGATCACCTGCGAGATGTAGAGATGTACTCTTGAGTTGTAGGTGAGGAGCGTGGGAATTAATTTGCAAATTGTGAGATGGTCCTCTCGGCAACCATGATTAGGGTCTTAGTTGCGAGAACCCATCGGGGTTCAAGTTTCCACGTTGCGGGGCATGGACACTCGGACGGGGGGTTCCCAGGCGTGTTGCTGCTCAACACCGAGAGCAGACAAGCTGCGCTCAGCCAGAGCAGCTAGACACGACTAGTAGATGATTAGGTGAGTGGAGAGGCTTGGCCATTTACTGAGCCGACCGTCTCCAGTCCCGGGGTACCATTCGGGATTGGGGAGTCCCGGATGGATCCCCCCCGGCAAAAGGGAGTCCCGGGATTGTGATGTTCCACGGGACAGCCTTCAGTTGTGCAACCCAAAAAGCCAAAGGCAGAACAGGGAGGGAGCGAAGCGGGGTGGGAGAAGTTTCCCCCTGGCCAGGTGGAGGCGAGGACAGGGGGTCGAGGACTAGGGGTAGGTTAGTCCTCGGAGAGTTCTTCGTGGAGAAGAATCTCGTTGAAGTGTGGGGGCGCTTGTGCCGGGAGGAGGTTGCGATCGTAGGTGCCTCCCGGGAAGTTGTACGCCCCATGGTCCAACATCTGTTTGGAGTAGTGGTGGGTGGTGGCAGCGGCCTGGATGCGCAGGGAGCGGAGCATAGCGTCGGACTTCCAGCGGCCGAGAAGGCGTATGGCATCCGAGTCCACAGGGGCACAGAGAAGGGCGGTGGCACCACCAGGATGGAGGGAGCGGGCAGAGACGTGGTCCAGGTTTGATGCCGGTGTCGTGGGAGATGAGGGCCGCAGCGTGGCGTAGGGCGTTGGTGATGAACTGGGGCTTCACAGGATACCACCGGGTGCGGGCCGCATTGAAGTGGTTGAAGAGGGAGTATCGGCGTCGGCGCCGTTGGTACGGAGGTGGTAGCACACACGCGCGAGGGACTTTACAGGGCAAAGCCACGGATCAGAGGTCTGGCGGTGGCCCACGGACTCGCTGCGGACAGCATTCTTTTGGTCAGTGAACGTAAAAGTGGCATCGGTGAGGCACGCGTAGTTTTTCACGTCATTCAAAGGATGGTGTAAGCCCGCGGACTTGGAGGCCGCCGCGGACAGTGAAGGAGACATCACAGAGGCTAAAGGCTTGGCTTCGGGATTCAAGGTTCCCGGTATCCAGGTACTCCGAAGGGCGTAGGAGCCAGAAGAAGGCTCAGGATGCAGAGGTCTCGGAAGTGGCGGTTGAGGGTTCCCCAAGTGGCGTCGTCGTAGTCCAGGGCATCGAGCATTGCTCGGAGGATGTGGAGGTTGGAACCGGGGTAAGGCGCAGTCAAGGGGGTCCATTTTCATCTCTGAGTCCTTTGAGGAGAGCAGTGAGTATTGGATGTTTGTGGTCGGATCCAGCCTTAAGCTTTCGGGGATCCGGGTGACCCAGGTCGTTGATCCCCTTCCCGACGGCAAGAATGGCCTTGTCCACTGAGTCAGCTCGGACATTGTTAGACTCGCGGTAACGGTTTCCGAAGACAAGGAGGTAGCAGGCTTGGATTTCTTGGTCAGGGATATCATAGAGGGATGGGTTGACGCAGAGGCCTGCGCAGAAGTCACACCATCGTCCGAAGGTTCGGTCCCGGGCGGCGGCCTTCTTGGAGACAATGTTTTGGAAGCGGTCTGCAGCGCAAGGCGGAGATCAACTGTGAACTGACCTCGGGTGGCAGAGTCAACACCTGGCAGGGTCTGTTCTGCGGATAGCGCTGTTCAAAGTGGGGGAGAAGGTCAGGCAGGGTGAGGTGTTGCAGGCGCGACGCATCATCAGCCATCCCGTTGGCAGGACCCGGGATGTAGGACGAGAGGGTGCAGTAGCGGTGCTCTCGCTGGTGTCGGAAGGCGTAGTTGCAGAGGAACGCCGCAGGCCCATCTGAGGTGACCGCCCCCTTGGAGACTCTGGGGCGGCTGGGGTGTTGTCCGAGAGAGTGTAGAGGGTGGCGTAGGTGACGCAGTGCCGCGTCGCTTGCAAGGAGTGTTGCGCAAGGATGGCTGCTTGCTCGAGGTCACTGTTGGTCAGGGTTCCCGTCGGGTTGTCCGTGGACACGAGCTGAGCCTGCACATCGGGAGGGGATGGGAGCCTCCAGAGGTAAGGAGTTTCTCAGAGTCAAAGTAGAATCACCGCCCATTCCAGCCTTGGCAGCGTCAGTGGCTCCGAAGAATGATGGGTCCTGGGGGACGATTTCCGCCAGGTTGGAGTTGGTGCGTGGCAGAGGCTGGCAGCCCGATCAGCGAAGTATCGATGTGGGATCTCAATGCGGTGTTGTTCCGGATTCTTCCTCCTTTGAACTTCGTGAGGGCGAGCTGGAGCGCGCCGAAGAGTCCAGCGGAACCCCGGATGGCATCAGAGACGAAGCGCAGCTTGCGGAGGATTTGCATCCAACGCTTGTG
>CAICTM010002695.1:0-12406 GCA_903772945.1 Seminavis robusta | reverse complement strand
TGGTAGCCACAGTGGCTTTTCATGACGACACTGTTCACATGTCCACATTGACTGTGACAGATTTGTCAACACTGCTATGGATGACAAGCTTCTCGCCACCAAGCGGAATGCCGAGCAACCTAGCAAGTGGTCTCTCGACCAACAACTGTTCCTTATGGAGCACCCATCATTACATTAATTATTCGTTCCACGGTATCCTTTATGGAACCGTGCAGGAGTGTGTTGGAGGTTGTATTACAGACACCTCAATACAAATTAGTCGTTTATCCCAATCTAGTTGATAGGGGATATCTATATCTATTCTCTAGTTACATACATGGGGAGTTTAACTGATCTATATGGTCACCCCCTTCACTATATCCTTTGAAGTTGAATCAATCCCAGAAAACATGGAGAAAGATCACTTCTTGGAAATAGCTTAACAGTAAAACAGTATTTTACCTTTACTAAGCTAGAGTGTTACTAGAAATCAACACACATGGAGTGCAATCCTCCTTTCTGGTGCACTCTTGAGAGAACCAAAAACACTCATGAACTGATTGATTCAACCAGTTCTCATTGTTATACCAATCATGCAATGCCCTTCTGTGGCATAAAAGAGAGTGGCTAGGGCGTACCTTTGCCTGATCCTGCTGGTGTGGGTGTAGTTGTTTTCTTCCAAGTCTTCCAGTATACTCATAGGCAAGGGACTGGGGAGTGATGGGATCCTCCAGTGCTTCCAGAGTGTGATTGGACAAAGCTTCCAAAACAAGGAGCTCCACATCAGACAGATTTTGGGCATTTTCTGGAGGGAGTGGTGAGTAGGTGGGTGAGTCAGATACACTGCTGTTGGTGTCCTCGTTGTTTCTACCAGAATTAACAAGCACAGCCACCACAATAACAAGGGCAGCAACACAGCTGCCATACATCAGTACAGGCAGCCATGGTGATTGCTTCTTCCTTTGTGCCCTCCTGTTGTCTTGCCCAGTAGGATTTAAATCTGTCACGGGAAGGTCTGCATTGTCAGATACTTGATTGGCCACGGGAAGGCCATCCTCAAGGGAAACTGGGGCTGGTTCTGGTGGTATCAATGCATCTAGGCCTTCTTCCATTTCTGTTTCTGTACCACCCGATCCTCCTGGAGCCACTGCATACGCTCCTGGATGTGATAGGTCTGGTTCTTCCTGGTTCTGGGCGGCTGATGATAAATTACCTGGTCTGCTCTCTCCCAGATTGCGGGCATCTCGTTGATTCATCCCTTGGTTTATCCCTTCACACACCAGTTGATCCTTTTGGTATATTGCTGCTTCACCAACGATGAATTGATCCTTGAGCATCATTCAAGCTGCTGCATCATCCTTTTGGTGCGCTTTGGCTCTCTCGGCACCCACTAAATGATCCTTTTGGTACATTGCTGCTTCACCAACGATGAATTGATCCTTGAGCATCATTCGAGCTGCTGCATCATCCTTTTGGTGCGCTTTGGCTCTCTCGGCACCCACTAAATGATCCTTTTGGTACATTGCTGCTTCGCCGACAATGAGTTGATCCTTGAGCATCATTCGAGCTGCCGCATCATTACTGGTTGACTTATTGTTGGTCGACGATGCTGTATCGACTTGATTCTGTCCTTCACTATGGACATATGGATCACTGGAAGGGGATGGTACTGAGCCAATGAGATTTTGTGATGCCTCCTGGAGAGAGGAGGTGGTCTCGGTCTGTGACACATGAGCGGACCTGAGCCCAGAAAGCTTCGCAAGCTCTGCATCGCTATATGTACCGTGACTTAAGCGGTTTACTATGTGCAAAAGGGACTCATCTTCCTCATTGGTGCTGGTTTCGTGGTTGTTCTGGTCCATTTCAATGTCTTTTTGGTTGTTGTTCATGGTCAGCTAAAATAATGTTGTGTGCATGTTCTGCCAACCTTTGGCTGTGTTTTGCTTTACGATGTAGCTACTACTAGTAGCTAGCTACCGGTAGCTAGTTGTGCAGCTCGTACCACATAAGAGCATGCAACACCGGGGTACCTCAAATCACAAAACCCAATGGTTGGAGGTTGACCATACTCGCAGCAAGGCTATGCTTGCTCGCAAAAGAGAACCTCCTCGCACCTATTGTGATGTTACTGTGACGTCATTGATGATGTGGAAGATTTGTCCCCTAAGTAAATTTGAATCCAATTAGTCAAATGGGTTTGGGTCGGCTGTTGGGGCTGCGCAAATAGTTCCGATTTGCGCGACCACACGAATCCACATGTTCGCTAAAACACATTTGACTCAGCGGACTCAGGTCGGCCGGCGATACTCGATGCCAACCATTTGGGTTTTGTGATTTGGGGTACCCCGGTGTTGCATGCTCTGAGGTGATCTTTTCGGTCACTCTTCCTCGATGATTGCGGCCATTTTGGTGGGTGTGTTGACAAAGTTGGAAAGGGCCTGACTTTCACTTCAGTGGTCTTAGCTTGGGCCTCCGATGACTTATGAACCTTTGTTCTCCAGGATTAAAACGTCACAAATAATTGTCACTTTTAAGTATCATACTCCTCCGGGCCGTTTTTCGTGCAACCAAGTCGGTCTGACGGGACCCAACCACAGAGTATGACACAACGCACCAATCAGGCTGCAGAACCCGCCTCTTTGAATAAAAAGATTACTATCCATGTATATATTATATGTTCGAAATTCGCATCTTGCCAGCGTTTTCGATCCTTTAAACTCCTCACCCAATAAAGCACAACTTCAATTTGCCGGTGACAACACCATGGCCGAAAAGCCGTCGATCCAACCATGCCGCTCCATCTAGATACAAACAAGAAGAGATACCTTAACTCAGATGACCGAAAAGTCGTGTATTTCAGCTGCAAGAGCGCCATGGTGGACGGCAAGATTCCAAGAGGAGTTTTCAAGAGGGTGGCCAACTCCATGGGTTCAAATCGGTCAACGGTTTCAAGACAATGGGAATCCGTTAGCAGGGCTTTGGCGCCACTCCTAGATAACCATCCTGAGACAGCACATGCACAAATCATTGCAGCCAATGGCCACATTTTCGATCCTGGGTTTTCTTCAAGGCGAAAAGGCAAGTACAAGCATGACCGTGGAGCTCTCCGTACTACTATCAAGGAAGTTCCTTTGCAACAACGTCGAAGCATGAGGAAGCTCTCGAGGAAGCTCCACATCCCTCGTACGTCGCTGCGTCGAATGCAAGCCAAGAAGAAACTCAAGGAGGGCGAAACTGGTGATCCGTCGAATATCTTCCAGCCAACAAGGAAGTCCACGCTGAAGCCGACATTGACCGACATGAACAAGCTCACCCGTCTTAACTTCTGTTTGGAACAGATCGACACGGAGTCAAGGCATGGCAGAGCAAGCTACAAGTTCCACGGTCAGTATAACAAAGTGCATCTTGATGAAAAGTGGTTCTTCCTCACTCGCAACAAAGAAACCTACATTTTGCTTGATGATGAAGAGCTTCCCGACCGAGCCACGAAACACAAGAGCCACATCACGAAGGTCATGTTCCTCTGTGCACAAGCGAGGCCTCGCAAGGATCATGCCACTGGAGCGATTTGGGATGGAAAGATTGGAATGTGGCCCATTGGCCATTATACTACTGCTTTGCGAAACAGTTGTAATAGACCGGCAGGGACTACTGAGTGGCAGAATGACAATGTCGACCATGAGAGTTACAGAGAGCTACTTACGAATGAAGTCTTTCCAGCCATCCTTGAGAAGTGGCCGACCAATGAATTTCAAGAGCCTGGATTCAAGATTTTGGTACAGCAAGATGGTGCTGGAGGCCACACTTCAGCCGATGATCCAGAGATAATTAACTGGATCTATGAGCAAGGATTGGAGGATCAATTCGAGGTCTATACTCAACCAGCCAACTCTCCAGACCTCAATATCAACGATCTTGGCCTCTTCAATGCCCTTCAACAAGCATACCATGACTGTACACCCAAAACTTCTGTTGAAATAATTGAGTGTGTCCAGAAGACATTCAAGGACTACCCATGGCAGGCTGTTGACCGACTGTTTGTTACTCTGCAGTCGGTATTCAATGAAATTATTGACTGTGGTGGCCACAACACCTACAAGATCCCTCACATGAACAAGGAGCGACTACAAAGGCTTGGAATTCTTCCACGGCAACTCGATGTTTCTCCCAACGCTGACGGCTACTTGTAAAGGAGTATTTCTCACGCAAGCGCTGTACCGATATTGTTGTTGCCATCTGCACCTCCCAGGTAAGCCTCAGCTGGTCACATCCTCTCGTTTTGCATCATGTTGGTATTAACTCTGTTGATTTTCTTCTGTCAGCGGTAGGAGGTGGCTCTGTTGTTGAGGGTAGCAGCTGCGTCCGAAACCAACTGGCGAAGAATCGACTGGCTCTCAGCCATTCGCGCAATTTTTGCTTACAGTGAAGTACCTTTATGCTAGCCTAAGTACTAGAACCTGTTCGAGTGAGCATTGCCTCCTGTAGCTCTGGTACATTTTCTACGTGCTGACTCATCCTGTTCCATGAGAAGCCGTAGGATCCGTTGCACCAGAAACGGCCCGGAGGAGTAGGGACTATTAGGGACCTCCTAATGAATCACGCTTCTCATTCAACAAAGTCTACTGTTGGGAACCAAGGAAATAAAGGACAAACTGAATACAGTACCAGGTACTCGAATACTCAAAAAGCGCGACGAGGAGCACGAGACACCAGACCGTATTAATATGATAGTACGATAGTACTGGGGCGACCTCTATTTTTACCTGAACTACCTGGTCCTGTTGAACACAACACCTGACGCCCAACAGGACCAGGAAAGGCGAGCTTTCTATTAATAGAGGACAGCGGGTCAACAGCACCACAATGTAGCATGCCAGTTTTAGTCTTGTGTTCGCTAGTGACTGAATTTTTCTCAAAAATCACAAGTCACAACAACAACAACAGCAACAGCAACAGTATATTGCTGTTGTTGTTGCCATCTTTGCTTCTGCTAGAAGGCAACCACACCCCCCTCCTTGTGATTACTAGTGGTCATATACCCTCTACTACTATTCTACAAAAGGAAGCTGCTTATTTCAAAGGGCTTTACACTGTTAAAGTCAACATCTGATCCTTGCTGTATACTGCACATACCGCATACTGTCTGATAAAAAATCCTGCATGTACCGTTTACGGTTTACCGTACATACGGCATATTATCAGATCAAAAATCCCGTCTGTACCGTTTACGGTTTACAATACCCACAGTTTACTGTTTACGGTTTACCGTCCATCCGTTGTTGACCACTTACAATTTACGGTTTACGGTTTTACATTTTACGGTATACGGTATCCGCCCGCCTACAATGCCTCCAAAGAAGAAACAACGCAAGGGGAAACCCAAAGTCACAGCAGATGAGACAGAGGAGGAGGAAACCAAGATCAATGAGACTCCTCTTCTTGAGCCTTACCCATATGGCATCTATCCAAGCTACGAAAGTATCCCAAAGGAAGCATTTGTGGATGCCATGGAAAAGCAAACTCCAATGCCCATTCTCTTTAGAGATAAAGAAGATCAGCTTACTATGATAGTACACAAGGACACACCAATTATCTGTGGTCACTGCTTTGGGCTAGACACGACAGAGTTCAAATACTCTGGAAAGGTTCGCCCTATTGGTGGTTCTGGTTTCAATCAGCACTTAAATCGCAAAATTGCTCCTGAAAAGAAACCAGAATGTTGCTTCTTAGGTGTAAAGACAGCAAAAAAAGAGCTTCTTGCCGCTGCTTCTACAGACAACAACAACAGTACTGATGGACATCTTCATGAGTCTCTTCAGGACAACGATGAGCTTGCCGAGATAGCCAAAAGGTTTGGTGTTACAATTTTGCCAGGAGATGCTAAAATGTCTGCTTCCAAAACAACAACTAAAAAGAAGGCATCTACTGCATCATCAAAGCCGCCTCGCCCGAATAAGCCCACTGGAAAAGCTGTAATGGTAGGAGCCAAAGCAAAGGCGTCTAAGACTGCCATGGTGGAGCCAAAAAAGGTTACTGTCAGCAGTGAAGTGACCAAGCCGTCGCCTATGAGAATTGGTACTCGCTCAACTCACAAAATTGATGGAACGCCAGTGCCAGGTAACAAAATTGATGAAAGTGACAGCATGCTCAAAAAAGCTGAAGGCAAAACCCAAGGCAAGAGGAAGGTGCAAGAGCATGAATCGGAGGATGAATCGGAGGATGAATCAGAGGATGAATCGGAGCATGAATCGGAGCATGAATTGGAGCATGGATCGGAGCAGAAAGCCAACCAGAAAGCTGACCAAGAAGAGGAATCTAATGAGTGAAGTGACGGATGGTCGTGACAGTATTAACAAAACCAATTGACAAATAGTATAGTGCTCCTTATTTTTTGTGTTTATCTTGTGCGGCTGGACTACCAATTGGTTTTTTCCTCTTGTGTGATGTTCTCTTATCAATTTGTGGTAGACTTGTCATTGAGCTTGTTTTGCTACCAACATCATTTGTGTTCATTGCTGTCAGCTCAGCATGACACCGTCTCAATGCATTCCGCATATGTTTTAGCTGCTCTGCATTTGTTACAATTTTGGTGCAGTCACTGAAGTCCGGAAGCAGTGTGTGATATGCACCATTTTTGGAGAGCATTTGTGATAGCTGGGTACTATTGTTGCCATCCTCGTCAGAGGACTCACCCACAGTAGATGGCTCCCAATGGTTGAGCGAATCTGATTCATCATCAATTTGCGCTTGTGCAGATTGCTGGATTTCTTGTGTGATTCCAAAGAGTGTGGTTGTACTCTGAAACTCTGAATACATTGGGTGATCTTCAATCCATGAATCCCAGTAGCTCGGGGAGCGCAATTTGACTCTGTTCAATGTTTCTGTAAAGAACTCTAAGTTGGCATCCCCCTGTCCTGTAACCGACCATCTGAGAATTGGACTAATTTTTGTTTTCACAGGAATGCCCATTTTTTGCTGCAAGCTATCCCGTATTCGCAACAGCTTTGTACTCAGAGCTTGATGCTTCGGATCTCCACAGTACAGATTGTATGCTTTCCAGTAACGGATTTTTGCATCACTGCAAATGGGAGCCCTGTCAAAAACCTTATAGAGATGTCTGCAAGCCCAACCGTATTCCTCATAACGGCCACATGAGCAGGTAGCTATCATATGCCCATCGATTTGATTCACTGTGATTATTCGGGTCATTTCAAACGCAGGTATTACAAAGTGTCGTCTCCTTGCAAGCCGTTGTTGATAATGCTGCTGCTGCTCACCTGCAGTTGACTTGGTTGGCTTAGGTCGGTTGTACCTGACATAGTAGCAATTCTTGTTGACACAGTAAGCAGAATATAGTGACCTAGCTACCCATTCCTCAGCCAGCTTTCCATTGCAGTAGCTGTTGAGCTGTTTCACATACAGCTTTCGGGTTTCATCTGATGTCTGTGACGATGTCCACTGCTGGGCAGCTTGTAATGTCTTTTGTCGTTCTCGATTGTCGCTTAGCTTTTCAATACATTCTTGGGATGTATCAATACTGTGATTAGGCTTGGGACCCACAGCACTTCGCCTTAGAGACGAGTTTTCAATCTCACTTACGGTAGAAGTAATATTGCCAAGATGCATCTTGCCTTTGAAGTTGTACAGCAAAAGTAGATGTTTCTTGGGAGTGAAAGACTTGTTGATGTATTCCTGAAGCTTTGATCTCAAAGTCTCTCCAATTGTACCACTATGGAGTTGTTCATCCTCCTTCAAATACTCATCAAGTAACTTGAGAGACAGGTTTGCTTGATTTTCGGTTTCTACGGTTCTAATTAGGGACCATAGCCAAGAAACAAGTACCTCCCATTCTATCTTGTCATTGCTTCCATCTTCGAGATCTGCAATGTGACTGAGGAATTTTGAAGATTTGGTTAGATTACGGTTCAGTTTGTGCCAACCGCAAAGTCGAACTTGTGCTAGAGAATAGGGATTTCCATTTCCCGAAGCTGCCATCAAGGACCCATAAGCTCTCTCATCTTCATCGAATGCAGCAAGCTGAACTCTTGATAGAGTATTGTTGGAATGCAGAGCAGGCATTGCTTGCTCATAGAACCACTTGAAAGGCCAACCACTCTTTGATGGAAACAGTGCCCAAGTATGACTAAAGGTTTGATTGTTGGCTGTTTTCCCAGATTCAATATTCAATGGGCGCTTTTCGGCATTGGTACCTTCTGTAATGTCCGCAGAGTTAAATTCTGGGAAGAGACTGAAGGTTCTGCGTGCTTTGTCTGAAGTCCAAGCAATTGCTAACAAAATCAAGCCACTTCCAGTAATGGAAAGAGCTGATCGGACACCATGTGAAAAGGCTGCAGCAGAATCAAGTACATCGGCCACAGAATCGGGATCCACCTCCCCTGTACCAAGGTTTGGTCGCTTTTGACGGATTGTCAGGAGATTAGAATCAAATTCTGCGAACAGAACAGCAAAAGATTTGGTTTTGTCATTTTCAAGACGTGATAGGAGTCGGTCAGCCGCAGTTGCCTCATTTGCCGGAATGATTCCATCAGGAGACCAGCATGATAACACTACTGTTTCGCGCAATGATCTTCTCAGTGATTTCAGCTGATTGGCATTGATTTGGGCACCAGTTTTGTTGTACACCAACATCTGTATGGTTGTAGGAGATAGGTGCACCTTCAAAAGACTCTCTGCCAGTTCCATGACATCTTTGCCTTGGTGAGACCGTTGTAGCAATATTTGATCAGGATCCAGCATGGGATGGCCACAATGAGTTGCTTTCCCTGCTTGGTTCATAGGAAGGTACCAGCGGGAGTTAAATTCGCTGAAAATAACCTGAAAGTGGAAAGGACACGTGATACCTTCACCTCTGATAGGTAGCTGTGTTGTTTTTCTCTTGCTGTCATCACACTCCTGTGAGGTATGGAACGTGTACCGTAAACGGTATATTGTGAAGACAATGCATATGTTAGCAGAGTTATACATGCGGTAAACGGTATATTGTATGTATTATATGAATATATTATAGGCGGTAAACGGTATATTGTACGTACCGTAGGAGTGTAGTACCTGTGTCTGGGACATACAATTCTGATGATTTTTCTTTTCTTATCCCATCCTTTGTTCTTTATTTTGAATCCAGCATCTTTACAAGGCAGAGCAAAGTAGGGCATCAGATCATTCTTAATAAAGTCACTGCTGCAGCTGTTGAATTTACTGGGAAGCCAATATACATTGATGAGTGAAGACTTCAAGTTGTATATGTATCCATCAGTCTTCCTCTCTGTATGTTCCAGTGTATCCATAAGATTGACTTCTATCTCTCTATCATCTTGAAGAGAAGTAGCAACCTTCAATATCACTTCAGTTGGTTTCCAGACAGCTGAAGTGCAGTCAAAGTTGGAAAGATTATGTAGGTTTTCAAAGTATTCAGCCATTGTTGATCTGTTTGCTTTGTTGATATGATGCTGACTTGTGATGATGCTGCTGTTGTACATGGACACAATGACTTAGATAATGACCAAAATTCGTCTACGGTAAACGGTAAACGGTGGTACTCAGGAAACAAAAGAATCTAAACAATATACGGTAAACGATATAGAATTTTCTTTGGTAAACGGTATATGGTTGAAACGGTATACGGTTGACCTTGTGTAATCGGTGTAACACCGTTCACATCGTTTACCGTATACCGTATTCGCCACCTCATTGGTGGTGGCTAAATTATTAAGCAGAGGTATTTTTTATTTAAGTGCCACCTGGTGGCCTGCTACATTGTGGTGCTGTTGACCCGCTGTCAGTAGTACTATTTTAGTACGACATTGGAGTATTACCGGTACGGGTAGTATACCGTACTGTACGGTATGCATAACGTTCGGAAGCAGTGATCTCGTTTGAACAAAAAGTTTCAGCGATCCTCACAATTTGCTCTGAAATCCAACTTGGTGCAAGTTGCTACGTACTAGTAGTACCGGTATACGTCGCTTCATTCGAAGACAATGACACGATCCTCAACAAGGCAACTATTTGCAGTGATAGTACTGTTATCATATTTCATTGATGAAGTCAGACCTGGCGCTGCCATTGAGGCAATCTCGCAGCCTTTCTTGGGTCTGAACTGGGATGTCCTGATCACAAATTGGCAGCCTCCGCAATGGATCTGCAATGTCGCCTACTACACACTGCCGGAACTCTGTATTTCTGCGAATGCGACTAGTAAATTTTATGGTTCACCTCGAGACAAGGCCAAGCAATGGGTTGCAGAAAACTGTGCCGCCAGTGGCTTTGTGAGTCCAGATCAACTAGCACAATTGGAGATTCTCGCCGAGTTTTACTATTCGACGGGAAACAATGACAGATGGGGACCACTCAAGAACTTGCAATGGATGACGGACTGTGATCCATGTGGAAATTTTTGGGAGAGAGTCTTGTGTCATGGCACACGCAAGAATATCACACAGATTTTTCTTCGTGAGTGAACAAAGCGTTTTGGTTAGCTTTTTCTGGTCCCTTGATTCTGAGCAGTACAGTACAGTACATCTCTCACGCTTTTTACTTCTTCTGAACACTGTTAAAAGCTGACATTTGGCCACCACTACAGGGTCCTCTACCGGTCAGCTTTGCAAATCTAACCGAACTTGAATTCTTGTTCTTGCACAACAATGCGTTTGAAGGAGAAGTGCCAGACGAGTGGGGGCGATTGTTTAACTTGAGTAAGTTATACGGTAGTGTTGATTACTATTGAGTAAAGTATGTTTTCGCCTGACCTTATCTCTTCCTCCTCGGCACCGACAATGCGCCCAGATGTTGCTTACCTGCACGGGAACCGTTTGAATGGCACAGTGCCCGAGTCTGTTTGTGCTCTGCGCGACGGAAACTTGCAAGAACTCAGTGCGGATTGCGAGGGTGGTTCATCGGGGGTTAGCTGCGACTCGGATTGCTGTACCGCATGCCTGGATGAACACATTGCTCCATTCTTTTTGATTGGAGGTGATGCCGGGCCTGTCGGTTTGGGTTCTCCCTGAAAGCTCTTTACTTCGTTGAAAATCGTGCGGGGTACCGGCATGCACGAAGACGCAACAATACACACTCTCTCCACGATAAACAGAACACAATTCAAGCACAACGTGAATACTATTTTGATGCATTGATGGCTTCACAGAACGCTATAATCAGGTGTGAGATCAAGTTTTCGCACAACTACGACGAAAGCAGGACATTTCGAACCCGGTTCAAGTTCATCCCCACCAAGACACAGCAAACCAATCACAACGTTTCCTCTTCCTGACGATATCACATTCGATCTGAGTTAGTTTTGATCCAGCATGAGCCACATCAGTACCTCTACTAGTGCGAACCAGTACCTCGGTTCAAATGAGATTGTCTGAATGGGTTCAAGGAATGGTTGCATGAGCGCAAAGGGGCTTCTGAAGAGGAGCAAAATGCAGCTTCTGAGGGTTTCGGTGCTCTTCTTTTGGCTCGTGAACCATAATAGCTTACCTCGGCCCCGCGGTTACGTTGGTTGCGTTGGCACTGGCGAAAATTGAGGCCGCACGGCAGCGTTGAAGAAACCAAAGAGCCAAGACGATTAGCTCTAGTCATTGTCCGACAGACTTTAATACAAAAGGAAGGGGGCCCATTATCAGTGTGGTTGGTTGGCTCTGAGTTGGGTGTTTTCTTCTCTATTTGTTGTGTTGCAAACCCACGTTTGATGATGAAGTACTAAAAGTGATCAACAATAATTTTTAATGCCATAGCGAATTCCCCATATCCAACCTTTCTCTCGCTGATGCTATCTCCCAAAGAACTTTTTGAGAGAATAGGCATTGGGTCTTTGGTTAGGTTGCGTTTCAAACGTCATTATGGCATTGATGCGAGGCTTTTGAGATACCACGGGTGTCACTCGATGCAAATTTCTGGCCCCGGCGAAGAACACCAGAGATCCTGGTCCCACTGGTGGATCTTGTATCCGTTGTGCCACTGGTGAATGGGCATCGTCCGACACGTCGAGAACGTTTTGAACCTTGTCAAAACACCAGGCACTGTCATCCTCTCGGGTATTCCAGCACAATTCAAAGTCTCCTCCAAGTTCTCCAGGTTGCAACTCCAGATTGACTCCAAACTGACTTTTATCAAAGTGCCATCCCAAACCATCGTTGGGTTCGTAAAGGTTGTAGTAAGCCGCATTGTATGGACATCCACTAGTGTAAAGTGTATCGTCCTTAATTTCCGAATCAGACCGAACCACATAGGAGACAAAGGCTTTGAGTTCCGGCGACTTGTAGAGAATGGCCAACGGAGAACTCTCTTGGTCAATTCGGTCAAAATCAATAATCCATTTGGAGCTGCGCTGGAGAGCATTTCGAGGATGATCTTGGGCAAAACTGGAATCGTTTGGTTCTTGATAGACAGTGTGATCTTCCGTACT
>CAICTM010002694.1:0-12411 GCA_903772945.1 Seminavis robusta | reverse complement strand
ATCCTTGGATGGGTGGCTCTCCCGGATTCCTGTCCGTCAGTCTCCTTATGGTCGGCTCCCTGTTAACTCATACTCTCCGTTCTGTAGAATCTATTCATTCCCTGTCTGGGAAGGTGGGCGATTGGATTGATTCGATTCGATTCATTCATTCATTCATCAAAAGCAACCTCGGCTGCCATGGTGGCAGACAAGCAAGTTCCAAGGCACCACATGTATGGTATGGTATGCATACATCAACCAAAGCAGTAATATAGAAGGGTGGGATTTCGCCTAGTTGGGGCAACCCAAAAATAGCTCTATGAATAATGGCGTAACCTTTGGCCCTGGAATCTCGTACCTTTTCTGTGCAAGTTTGCCCGTTGTGAGACGATGAGAGTGCGGAGACTTTCTTCTTGGCAAACGAGAGCCACGAACCGGTGCCTACAAGTGTACTATTGATGTCGTAGTTGGTCGTAGTTGGCTAGATGATGAGCACTCGGTGTTACAGTCTAGTAGACTGTATACTACAGACCGTTTTCAAATCTAATTTTGGAACTTAATCCCTCCGGGGACTTTTTAATTCCTAAGTTAAGTATACTGTGGATATTTCGTAACGTACCGTATTAGGAAGGTTGTCCGAGATTTGGCAATATGCTCGCGTACCGTACAGTACTATACAATTCTCTGGGACATTTTTTCCTATAGCTTTTGAGAACGATGGGGCAGAAACACACTGCCTTTTAAAATGATGCGGATACCGTACGAACATCGGCGCAAGCACGTCAGATAAAAAGTGTCTAGCTAGTCAATCATTGGATCAAATTACAAGTTCGACTTTTGCTCTTGGCCTGCCATAATAAAGAGACGTCGACTAAGGGCGGCGATTGATCCTCCGAAATCAGCACCATCCAAGAATGACAAGTCGCAGATTGTTTTATTTGATATGATGTGGCTCAACTAATGAACGAAATCGAATTCAGCTCTGGATGTACAGTATGACCATATCCATCCAAAACCAAGAAAAGAGAAGAAAAAGACCATGCCGTTTGCTGTAGCAAATTGTTGTTTTCTACTCTCCTTCCGCACCCTTGATGCACGTCACGAGCCAATCGAATCCTTCAAAGAGTCCCTTTCCCTTCAATGCTGAGGTTTCTTGGATCGACCATTGACGGTTTCTCACTTCTGGCAATCCCAATGCATCACTGATTTGCTGCGCGTTCAATGCACCCTTTTGATCTTGTTTATTGGCAAACACCAGCAGAATGGCATCGCGCAAATCTTCTTCCTCCAACATGGCCGCCAATTCTCCTCTTGCTACCGCCATTCGCTCCGAATCAGCACTGTCTACCACAAAAATAATGGCATCGGTATTTGGATAATAGCAACGCCAATAGGGACGGATACTGGTTTGTCCTCCTAAGTCCCACACTTGAAACTACAAAAAAGAAACGCATCGAATCGAACAACATATTTCGCATCGTGAGAGACAAATAATAGATACTCGCGTCGCCTCGTTCGTTAACCTGGGGTATCATCCCTCAGATAACCACAGACTCGAATCCACAAACCTTAATATTCTTGTATTGTAGAGTCTCCACATTAAACCCAATCGTCGGGATCGTTTGTACGGCCTCGTCGGATTCATTTTGCAATCTGTACAGGATGGTGGTCTTCCCCGCATTATCCAATCCAAGAATCAGAATTCGGACTTCTTTGGACCCAAAGAGGGTCTCAAAGAGACGACTCATCATGATACCCATGGTTCCGCTGTTGTTGACGTTAAGCTTGGTATGTTGGTAGACGGCAGCCGCTTGATCGATGTGTTGGCGATGGCACAGCTACGGTGGCTAGCTAGAGTTTTAGTAGGATGCAGCATGCAGCTTTGGTCGGCAGCTCGGCAGGAATCGCGGTAGCAAAAATAAAGAAATCTAAACGAAATGACCAAGCGGTACTAAATTTAAGTTAATGGTTTAGCTAGTCAAGAAGACTAAAGATACTGACCGTCAGAGCTCTCTCCAAAGCTATGCCTTGCTTCCGTTGGCCTGACAGCTGCACAGACCCTAGTGCTCGGCCATGGCCAACGCTGTCGCCGATTGTCTAAGTGGGCCGACCATTTGGCGAACACATTTTCTCAGCTTTTAGCAACTCTTCCGTTGAGGGGGAGTGCCCCCCAACTGCACCTGTTCACTGGCTGCATCCAAGCGAGTTGGCACTTGCCATGCAGCTGAATCACTCCTCATCTGCAGCGACCAACACAAGGTTTCTAGTAGAGGCGGAGCGATTCGTACGATGGTGGCCTCTACCCCGAGGTATCGGACGCAGAGCGACCCTGACGGAGTGATCCATGTGAGCGACGATGATGATCAAGTCGATTATACCCTCGGCAAAGGAGGGGGAGGACAATCAGCAGATGTGGTCGATGTAACGCATATGGCAGATCCGCCTGAAATCACAGAACAACCAATGATGGTAGATCGACGCGACCCTCCCACGGATCCAGGCTCTCCCGTCTACGAGGCTACCTCAATGGCGTCCAATGGAGTTCTGTCAGATATCATGGAGGAAGGACAAAAACCACCACCACTACAAGATTCTCGACCTACATCGCCACTTATGCGGTCTACATCGCCACATGTAAGGAGAGACCCTTCCTTCCGTGGAGCTAGTCCCTCCTCACCCCTCAAGTCCTATGGTTCCAACAGCAGATCCATCGCCAGGACAAGCTCGTCACCGGTAGCCAAGGCAAATTCCTACAGTGGCCTTGATTCTCCCGTTCGAAGTGCCACTGCTTCACCTTTACAGGAAGTCATCAGTGTCGAGTCGCTGGAGGATAGGGATCGCGTCGCCGGGACACCGATTCTTCATCAACAGCCACACGATCACGAAAAGCCCGTGCCCATTCACCACTCTAGGCAGGGCAGTAGCAGCTGGCGTACGAATAATGCACGTAGTCCACCCAGCAAGCGCCCGTCCCCTGATGTAGATGTTGTCGACACCGAACATCCACCTCCACCTCAGCCACATCATCAGCTTGACGATGAAGAACCTTTACAAGAAGACGATATGGCCAGATACCTTCCCGTGAATCATCATCATCATCACCACCGTCACCATGCAGCATCATCGCCAATGGAAGAAAGCCCTGATATTCCCGAACCACTGGCACAAATCTTAAAGGCCCCACCACAGCCCCCTTCTCAAGAGCCACCGGGTCGTTCGATAGGGATTCTTCCCGAGGAGAGAGACAGCACCAACAGCAAGTCCAGCAGGCAGCAAGGAGATTTTTCGGATCAATCAAGTCAAAAACGAGAAACCGACGGCGACCTGGACACAGGTGGATGGATGTTCACAAACATCATGAACACATTGACTTGTCGCGGGCCAACTCCCATCGCAGGCTCCGGCCCGTTGACATTGGTTTCCTGTGGTACTACCAACAATGAGACGCAAGACCCCGGTGGGTTCGGCAACGACGACGAAGAGAACTCTGTGCTGGGCCCCAAAGGATTTGGTGATCTGGCGTCACTGCCGTCGCTGGAGGATTCCATCATTCATAAAGTGGGAGAACAAGACACGGACAATGAGTCACTTTCCAGCAGAGTGAGCCGCGTGTCTCTGGCCACAGATTGTCTGGGAAATGCAGTGGAATCCAAGATCAAGAATTTGGAAATGGAGCAACAAATGGGAGCTGTCCCGGCCAAGGATCAGAGTGGTTCTCCAGAAGCTGACCCGCTTGCAAGTGACCCAGAAGTGCAACGATTGGAGCTGGAACTGCGAGAAGCTTTCAAGTCATTTGGGAAGAACCATGTCAGATGCTCACATGTTTCATTGGCCTTGGCCGAGAAGTACACGGAAAAGAAAGCATTCAAGAAGGCGCTCGAGTTGCACCGAAATATTGTCGCCGTGCTCAGTACAAAACTTGGCGACAACCATCAAGACACGCTTGATGCAAAAATTCGCTTGGGCAAGTCTCTCGAAGATGCCGAAGAGTACGACGAGGGAATAGCGGCCTTCTATGAAGTCATGGCAATGCGACGAGCCCTGGAAGGAGACAAAGATCCTTCTACATCTGACGCTCTTATCCTCATCGCCAACTGCCTTCGAAAGAAAGGCCAGTATATGCAGGCCATTCGAGAACTCAAACGGGCGTTGAAAGTGTACCGAGAATCACTAGGAGACTCACACCCGTGTGTTGCATCGACAGTCGACGAAATTGCTTCGTTGTATGTAACGCTTGGAGACTTTGAGAAGTCTGCCGCCATCCTCGAAGAAGTTGTCAAGTTGAAGGCAGCAACATTGGGAATGCAGAACAGACAAGTTGCCAGCAGTCTAGTCGAGTTGGCTACTTCGTACGAATGCTCCGAAGACTTTGACCGGGCCGTCAAGGCGCTGAAGAAGGCCTACAAAATCTACACGGACTTTGGTGGCTTCTCCTGCGAGGAAGCCACCTCAACACTCCATCGGATAGCTCTCATATATCAGGCATCTGGTGACATCCACAAAGCCGCCATTGCGTACTTGGGTGTGCTGCGTGGAAAGAAGCACTTGCTTGGGGACGATCACCTGGAGGTGGCTGAAACATATTACAGGCTTGGAGTGTGTCTGCGTGAAACAAACCAGTTGGACAAGGCTTTGAAGTGCATGAAAGAAGCCTTGCCAATCCTTGTAGGCAAGGGCAAGAATATTCACGATGTTGACATGATTGCAGAAGTGATGCACGAGATGGCTCTACTGTACAAGGCCAAGAGGCAGCTGACGGAAGCTGCCAAGATCTTCAAGCAGGAGCTGACCGTGCGTCGCAAGATTGGCCAACCAGACTATCCATGCATCGCCAAGACCCTGAATCACCTCGGCGTAACAGAATACGAAATGAAGATGCACCGGAGAGCCCTGAAGCACTTGCTGGAAGTTCTGACAATTTTCCAGGAGCGCCAAGAGCAGGGAATTGACTTTGCGGAGGCCCTGTACAACATTGGACTTGTGTTTGAAGCGGTCCGGAACAAGGAGCGTGCATACGAGGCCTTTTTGGAGGCAGCAAGGGTCTTCAAAGCAAATGGGTATGCAAATGATCATCCGCACATGACGAAGGCTGTGAACAAAGTCAAGCGGTTAGCCGTGCGGAAGTGAGGTTGTGAAAGGGGTCCTCCCATCTACCTGCATGTATGTTTGCTACCAATACCGACAGTGCTTGAGGCCGTAATGTCAAGAAACTTAAAAAGATGATAACCAGTGCAACAATTTATATACTTAGGTAGCAGCTACATTGTTCCTATGATCTCTCATTGAAGGCAGTATTATAATTAGTACTTCTTTCCTTCGTTCTTGGCCATCGATTTCACTCTCTTCTTTCTGAATCTGTGCGGGGACACCCATTCGATGTACTACATGTAGCTAGTACGGTATGTGGTGGCTAAAGAGCTGGCATGTGGTGTTGCAGTCGTACCGTAGCGTTACGGTACCGGTACCAGTTACATGTACTAGTATACTGGTACCAGTATGCAGACCCGTGCCGGTCACGTAATTGTACCCCCTCAGATTTCAGAAATGAATGAGGCTGTTAGGTGTCGTGATTCGAGTCACTAGCACGACCCAGCCCGTCCAACCGTTTCTGAACGACCGAAACAACTTTGCCGTTGTTTCCTGAAACCGTTACGAGATGTCGTGTGAAAAGCTCATTTAGATGAGAGATCCTCGGCAGCTCGTACATCTGAACAAGCGCAAAATTTGGCAAAGGTTTCTGAAAGAAAACTGCTGGCCAAAACCGCAAGCAGAGACGTAGACACTAACCTCATCACAATACTCCTCGCTCATCCAAAGAAGAGAGAGTTGTGTTATTGCTGTCGTCAATGGCGTATGTCTGATTCAAGCAAAAGCAAGGCGCCTAGGCGAGAAGAAGCAGAACGAGAGCCCCAACCACAACCGCCACGACGACGAAGAGCCGAGTATCCATACCCACCAGCAGCAGCAGCTCCTCCTCATTATCATCCTATGCAGGTTCAGCATCCACCTCCTCACGCTTTCCGTGGTCCTCCAGGAATGGAAGACTACCATCGGGATCATCATCGCCGCCATCCTCCTCCTCATCACCATCACCCGTATCACCCTCATCACCATCATCCCCATCACCGACATCCTCCTTATCCGCCTCATCATCCAGGAGCCACAGCTGTCACCCCAGAGACAAGCCAACTGATGCCTCAACAAGAAAGTCCTTCTTCCAGCGCCAAGCGAAGAGCCTTTCCCAGAAGTGGCCCTTCCCCGCCCAAGCGTCCTCGACACGGTAAGTCAAACACATTTATTCGTTGGTCCATCTCTGCTGGTTGTTTCGCCGCTGTTCTTTCCGCACCTCTTTTCGACGTCCTCTGGGAATTGTTCTTCCTTCTTCTGCATTTGCAACCGGCGGGCATACGTCCTCTCTTTGTTGCACACAACGGCTTGATTTCTGTTCCTTCTGTCTTAATCGTCCAAACCGACCACATCTCTGTTTGTCAGTGTTAACTTTTCAACTGACCAATGCAAACGATCAACCGGGCATAGTGGCGGGCATCTGAGCTGTCACGCTGTTGCAACTACCTTGCCCTTTGTCCTTTGCTCTCATACATTCGAAACAACTCTCTTCCTGAACCAACTTTCGTTGGACCAAATGGGTATCTACACTGGATCTAACCAAACCATTGCTCCTATTCTTATCTCTCTATTATGTACAATCACCATGTACGCTGCTGCTGAATCACCATCACCTCAACTGTCTTTTGCTCAACGAAAACACCGAAATGAAACCTTCAAATGCTTCGTATTGTCTCCCAATGAACAATACTTGAACCCCTTGTTTGCGGAACTCCTTCACCGGCACCAAATGCAATCATCAAACGACCCTGAATCTTCACGACCCAAACTTCCAACAAAACCACCGAAAACTTGCCCTCCTCCGCGGACACCCCGCAAAACGCGGACTACTCTTTCTTCTCCTACAACCGCATCACCATTCTCAACACCAACGGTAACAACTTCGACCATGACGGATGGCACACGAAATACTTTTGGAACAACCTCAACGGTGGCAGCTGCAGCGACTCCTTCCACCGTATCATCCACGCCGGCCAAGGAATTCACACCCACCTCTGTGCAGCAACGACTGAGTGCCAGCAATCCTACTGCTCCTACAAGCGGTGGCGCCTCCGCAACGCCTCAACAGCAGACATCGTCGCGCTATGATTCATCCCTGGGCTTGTTGACAAAGAAGTTTGTAAGTCTTCTCCGGGGATCGACAGGAAACACTTTGGATCTCAATCGAGCCTCCATGGAGTTGGGTGTCCAGAAGCGACGAATCTACGATATCACCAATGTCCTAGAAGGTATTGGTCTCTTGCAAAAACAAGGCAAGAACAATGTCTGCTGGAATGAAAACCCGCCTCAAACATTCTCTCGCGCTGGAGAGAGCGATGCCGACAAGGCGAAGCGCACTGAAACGAAACAGCGCCTAGAGGCGCTTCGGCAAACCGTTGAAAGCCTGCGTCATCAAGAAAGTGAGCTTGATAAGTACTTGGACTTTCTTTCTCGCCAAGCCGGAGTCTTTTCCCCAACGGGTGTTTCAGCAAGAACTGGTGACTACCCCAGTTACATCCCGCTTGGATTGGAAAATGCCGCTCGGTACATGTACGTCATTTATCAAGACATTACATCGCTACCCATGTATCGGTCCGACACCATTATTGGAATCAAGGCTCCATCGGGAACTTCCCTCGAAGTTCCAGATCCGGATCAAGGAATGAGACCTGGTACCCGACGGTTCCAAATGTACCTAAGCAGCCGGGGAGCGTACGGACCAGATTCCAGAGGAGGTCCCATCCATGTCTACTTGATCCGCCCCAAGGTTTCTGGACCTGGAGATGCTCCTCCCGAGGAAGAGCCGCGATACGAAGATCGACCACGCCTGGAGTACGATGACAGCCGACCCCGTTCTCGTCCCTCGGATGAAGAGTCCGAAAAGCGATCTTACTCTAGAAGCAAGGGATATGCCGAGCCATCATGGGAGCCGCCTCGCGATCATGGGTATGGAAGTGAGCGGCGTCGATCGGAAGACAAAGACGAGAAGATGGAAGAGATTCCAGAAGAGGAAGAAAACGATGCCGAAAGCAAACCACCTGCAGCATCGTCACCGACCAAGCAACGGGGTCGTTCCGCGTCCAAGATGCCAAGAAGCACCCCGGAACGCCGGCCAGAGGCTGAAGGCTCCCCTCTCTTTGATCGTAAGCACACGCCACGTAGCTTTCGAGACCATCCTCGCGATCATTCGCCCGTGACCAGAGCCATTATGTACGAAGGAACTCCGCAGCGGTCCTCTCCACGATCCCGGCACTACATCCCTCATGACGGCCACAGCCCGGCGCCTCTGACACCCCATGGTCCTCCTTCGTTGGGTATCCGAACTCCACAAAGTGCTCAGTTCGATCTCATGAACATGCCATTGCAATCACCAATGGCTCGTGGGCATAGAATACCGCCACGGGGTTACTTCAACTCTCCCGGTCCGGCACCGATGCATGGTGGTTTCAGCCCTCCTCCACCGGTTGGCCGCGAGTTCCTGCGTCCTGACATGTTTGCTTCCCCGGCTGCTCCCAGAGGCGATCATCCTGACCGTGGCGATCCCTCTGCTTTTGCGGGGCACTCGCTTGAAGAAGACCGAAGCAGCGCTTGGCGACATTCCCCCGCCAGACGCGATCATCATGGCCGCTGAAGGATTGAATCGAAACTTGTATTTGCTGCTATTTGTGTTTTTCATTTGAGCCTTGGTTCCTGAGACGAAGGATATATTTATATTTCTGTGTGACTCCCTATACGTTCTATCTTCTTTGTATTACATGTAAATGCTTCACTGCTCTTCTACGAACTTTTCTTATGCCACGAATTACTTTTTAGCTTTTATTTAACAGGTTTTCCAAGTTCCAATATATTCCGTCCCTTCTTGCCGCTTGCACTCCATTCCCATTCCTCCCAGCCCCCTCCATGACCCTACCGCCATCGTTATTGTCGGCCCTCCTCGTGTTGACCCCCTGTTTGTCCACTCTGACCCACGGAACCTGAATTGCACCTTTTCTTTTTCTACCGTTAGCCTCGCCCTCTGCCAGCTTCTGTAGCTAATTCCCCTTACATCATAGAAGCTGTCTATTGAATCTGTCCCCGGATGCCGAGTGAGTTCTTCCAGTAGTGCATGGCAAAGGAAATTTTCTCCGAAAGATGGAATGATCATTCAATCCTTCAAACGACTGACTCGCACATGATGCATGAAACGCTCGCTGGCTTTAATATGCAGTACATGTAATCAGTCGCGCTTATTCCCGAAAAGGCTGAGGATGTGGTGGTGTTGGATAAATCGAGGCTTGCTAATAGTGTGTTGTGTGTGTGGTGTTACTGACTTTGGTTGTTGTGGTTGATTTCTAGTAATCTGGTAACTGGATAACTGGCATCCAGTCGAAGTCATCAGTCATTTTCGGTCCCCTCAAGCTAGAGGGGGATCTATCTCACTCTAGATTGCACTTGGAAACAGACTTTATGAGTCTGAAACAGGATTTACCCTTGGGGCAAGGCCCGTTGGAGGCTCAGACCTGCCTTTCACCAAACGGCCCACCCTTTGGTCATGTTGCCTTTTTTTGCAGATTGTTAGTAGTAGGGACTTTCGAAACCAGTCCTGTCTCACAGGCCCTTTTGGATCTTCGTCAACATATGGCCAAATTGCTCTCTGTATTCTCATAAGTGATGTTTGCCATTCCTGCAGCGACTCTTTCGCGGACAATATGGTATGCGACGAGTTGCTATTTTTCTTCAGAAGTAGACTCCTGGGATGCTCGAGTTCTTGATCACGGACATGTTGTCCGCCTGCTGAGATCGGCAGGGCCATCAATGGGAACTCCCATCTCTGAGCTTGTACCGCAAATGCCTCCACCCCCCCCCCCCCCCCCCCCCCCCTCATCTCGATTCCAACCTTCATCGCCGCTAACTCAGATCCAAAGTAGGAAGTTTCAATGGAGCACTGCTTCTTGCTATACCAAATAATAGGAGACATGTTAGCAAAGACGAGTACACCAGTACGCGAACGACGTGTCACCTTGTCCCCAGCATTGTCAGAATCCACAAACATAGTGATTTGGATTGGTTTGCCGAGCGGCTTCGGCATGTCTGGAGGCCAAAGCTCTTTCGCATCGGCATAGAAATCGCTCCAGTCAGGTCGCTCTTGGGTTTCCACTTGATTCACATAGGAAGGATCAAGAACAGGGTGAGAACGAATCTGTGCTGCTTTGAGATTGCCAAGATATGAAACACAGCGTCCAGGTGCCAAACTCGTGGGGCTGCACATTATGAAGCCATGATTGAAACCTTGGTGCAGATTTCAATTCTCCCGAGTTCCCCGGCCCATCGTAGCACTCAAATCTGCTGTTGAAAGTAATATGTCCACTCGTCATCACAAAAGTTTGAAACATCCAACTCCGGAGTGTAATTGCTCGGTAACACTGAAGTTGCTTTTGACTTGGGCGTCTTCCCACGTCGCTAGAGCCATGTCTCCACATTTCTGACAGCCTCCTTGTCATACTGTTCAGATCCCATGGACCAACATGGTTTGTCAACGCCAGGCATTGTAACTCTTTGACTGATCTCCCAAGATACTGATGTTGGCTTTCCAGGGATCCTTGGCTTCAGCAGGAATGCTGATTAGTTGCGTAGTAGGTATTTGGTTATTGACAGGCTAAAGGAGATCGTCTGTGGTATTACAAGATCTTACTCATTAGTATTTCCCTTCCTCGGCTGTGGTGGCGGGCACTGAAACAACATCATTGTCTGCCTTACAAGAGGTGACCCCCAGGTTGTCTCGAAGAACATCAGCTAAGTGGACCCTCCATGCTGCTCCACTTGATTTTAGGCCATACAGGGCCTTGACGACCTTTGCTTTGAGTCCCTCAAATGGGCCAAATTCCTTAACGCATGTGATAAAGATCTTCTCTAGAACTGGGGCATTCAAATATGCGTTGCCTATATCAGCGGCCAATATGTCCATATCGTTCAGTGCTGCAATCAAGAATGCCAGTCGTACACTCTCTCGACTGACAACGCTGGCGTAGGTGCTGGACGAAGGTGGATCGGACATATGCCCCCCAGCAACAAGACGTGCCTTCCTTGTAAATTCGCTTTGGGAAAGTCCCGCCATATTTCTGTTCCTGCGAAAGTAACGCTTCGCAAAAGCAGAGATAATCCGATTCAGCTTCTTGAGGGTGTAAGTGACCCACCAAGAGAAAGCGGGCTCTGACTCCAAGCCATTGTTCTGTGCTTACTCTGCCGTCTGAATCATGTAACCATCTTTCATGTCATTAAGGGACTGCCATGAGGTGGTCCCCTCCTTCCACTGACACAAAAGTTTCCACCCTTTGGTGGTCTGTCGCAAAGTCTTCCTGCCATTCCGATATATGTAGGCGTCGTCCCCTGAACCAGCATGTCCATCCTTTGCATGGTCCAGGATATCCACCAATTCAAACAAAGTGTAACCGTCATCATCAACCTGGCATAGTAGACTTGCATGATTGTTGGCCGAGTAGGCTGCGGTCTCGCCACTGTCAAACACCACCTCATAAAGGGAAGTATAAAGCAATGGGTTAGAATTCGAGAGACCAATCAGTTTTCCATTTGAGTTCCTCTTGCGCTTAGTGACTGTGCCATAAGACATTTAGTCTCCCTGTGGGACACAAACACGAGTTGCTAATCGTGTACTTTATCGATGGCTCATGTTTGCTCGTCATCTTGCTTTTGACAACTCTTGCAGAGGAGCTGGGTCACTATCATCCATTGGCTCATAATACTCTAGTATCTCTTCATCCTGACGAGATTCAGCTTCATCACTGCTGGCCAAAACCTAACGCTTGCCAAGGGACTTCTTCAAGGATTCTGTTAATGCTGCCTTCTTGGATTCAATCACCGGGCTCAGATTCTCCTGGTCTGATAAGAGGATGACAGATGTCCTAGAAACCAACTGGCCCTTCTCGTTGAGGCTTCGGTCACACATAGCGTCCCCAATGTCGGTGCTGGGGCCACAGTAGTGACCAAGGCGCTTCCTTTTCATTGACTCGCCCTGTCTTTCAGGAGAAAGGTACCAAAACCAATCATACTTCCGCAAACTACAATATGTGAGTGTCCGTCTGTCATCGTGTGGTTCGGCCCTGAATAGCAGGATTTCCGTTGTTGGTAGTCTGTACGCTGGCGCCATTCTCATCCAAACTTGGCATCCTTGCTACTCTGGCACTCTCTCATTTTAAATGAGATAATGTTCTTGGTTTTGATCGTGTTCTGCTTTCGAGCGACCAAATTCCCAGGGCATTCCGTGTCGTAGTCGTCATTGTTTTTATTCTGTGTTATATTCTGATTCGTGCATTGGTCCTTCTTTCTCCT
>CAICTM010002693.1:0-12415 GCA_903772945.1 Seminavis robusta | reverse complement strand
TTCTCTGGTGACGACGACTCGTTTCATGTCTTGATCCCGAAGATCATGAATGGCAATACTTCCGTCATCTCTTCCAATGGCAATGACAAGATGGGTAGTATCCTTCATCCATGCAATGGAGGAAACCCCGTGTCGTCCCGATTCCCCTCCAGCAATGGGTCTGTAGATATGTGTGACATGACCAGGTCTGGCGTCAAAAATGCGGCAAGTTCCATCAATGGACGCTGTAGCGACAAAGGTTCCCGATGTATGGAATTCCATTTCCGTGACGGGAAGGGAGTGGCCTGAACGTCCCCACTTTTTCTGAAGTGTGACTTGTACAGTATCGTTGTTGTTGTCGTCATCGTCTTGGACTAGTTTGATTTCGTATTGTTGCATGAGATGATTTCGACTGCAGGTGACGAGAGAATTGGAGGATGATAGAGCATATGCAGTAATGGCATCTCGATCGAGACCTTCATCATCTTCGTCATCTTCATTGGTATCTGTTCTTTCTCGGACAGATCCCAGTTTGGTTCCTCGTTGTGCATCCACAACGACCAAGTCTCCATCGACTGGAAGAATTATACAAGAAAGAACGTCATCCGATGAATTCTTCAAGTAGAGAGGCGATATCTTTCCTCCCGTGTAAATGGGGACATGAGCCTTGTCAATGGCCCAAGATTTGGAAAATGTGAAACCACCATCGTTATTGTCATTCTCGTTTTCTTGAGGAGCAGTGTTAATGGGTACTGATTCTTCCAATTCTTCTTCTTCTTGATCTTCTTGATCCACTTCCATGGAGGAACTGCCGTCCTCTTCCTCGTGGTCTTTCTCCGCTCCCATGGTTTTCTTTCAACTTTTCTTGCAAGGAAGGCAGGGAGAAAAATGAACTCCAAACCGATTTTGGATGGCTCTCGCATTCCGGGACTCGTGATATCCGTGAATGCTTCGTCTTCTTCGGAGTTCGCAAAGAGCTTCAGTTGCTCTTCCTTGGCATTCTCACTCTTCCAACTTCCAACACCCTCAGCCTTCGAGCATTCTCATTTCCATAGTTTCCATTCAAAGAGACCTGTAACAAACAATATTGCAACCAATTATTTTAGTTAATTATATCACCACCATGACAGAGACAGTTCCAACTGAAGCTCATCCTCCGGCCAATGCCAATTCGGAATGTGTCGGCCCTGCCTCGGAATCGGCCGGCAAAAACTCGGCTTGTCAGGGGTGTCCCAATCAGTCGGCGTGTTCCACGGGGGCCTTTAATTCTCCCGAAGCCAAGGCCAAGGCACAACAGGAAACACAATCGCTCAAGGCGTCCTTATCCAATGTATCACATGTCATTTTGGTTCTATCGGGAAAGGGAGGAGTCGGAAAGAGCACCTTGGCGGCGCAACTCAGTCATACACTGGCATCACAGGGATTCGCAGTGGGACTCCTCGATGTCGATCTTTGCGGTCCTTCGGCACCTCGCATGGTATTGGGAGATGCCTACGCCACGTCGCAGGTTCATCGATCCGGATCGGGAGCCTGGACACCTGTCTACGCGTCGCCCAACTTGGCCGTCATGTCCATTTCATTCTTGCTAGAACAAAACAATGCCGCCGTGATTTGGAGAGGACCACGAAAAAACGCACTCATTCAACAATTCCTCACCGAAGTGGATTGGACTGGGGATACCGATGGACTCGATTATCTCATTGTTGATACTCCGCCAGGAACCAGTGACGAACATATTTCAACCGTTCAGTACTTGCAAAAAGCCGGAGCTGTCAGTGGAGCTGTTGTTGTCACCACTCCAGAGGTTAGTTATATTACTTACTGTCTTTCTTGCAGAAAACAGAAGAGGAATCATTGAGTTTTCTGAAAATTGTGTACTCACGACGTTCAAATCGCTACGCATCCTCCCTCTACAGGAAGTCAGTTTGGGTAAGTGAAATTCCTTGATCTATCTGCTGGTCTTTTGACTTTGCCACTCATACAATACTTTCTTTCTGTTTCGTGTCATTCACTCATTCAGCGGATGTACGAAAGGAATTGAATTTCTGTGAAAAGACCAAGGTTCCTGTTCTGGGAGTGGTAGAAAACATGGGGTCCTTGCAAACAACTATCTCCAAGTTGACGTTTCGGGACCCCAAGTCGGGAGATGACAAGACCGAAGATGTCTTGAAGCAACTCCAAGAAAAGTGCCCAGAGTTGCTAGATATGGTGGCCAGCGCCGATCTATTTCGAGTTGTTGACAACAATCCACAAAGTACCAAAAAGGGAGCCGAACAAATGGCAGAACAGTATAATGTACCCTTCTGGGGCAGTCTTCCCTTGGATACTGATCTTTTGAAATGCTGCGAACAAGGCAAACCAGTAGTGGAAGAATGCCCCAATTCTATTGCCAGCAAGACACTGACTGGATTTGTCCAACGACTCACCAAGGCTCTTCCCGTGGAGATGGGAAAGTAAGCAGGAGGCACACAAAAACACAACCACAACAAAAAATACTCCAAACTTTCATTGATCCAAGTGATGTGGAATACATGAATGAAAGCATACACCAGACAGCCAAATAACCTAAAACAAGCTCAGCTGGACATGTTTTCCAATCTCTGCCTTTCAATCTTTTAGTGTTACAGAGGTGGGCTGCTATTGCAGATGTAACACAATGCAAGCTGCCTTCAGTCCTTTTGTTGGGATCCTTTGGGTTGTGCAGCATCCACACAAAGGATTTGTCCACCTAATTTGCAACCATCGGTAGCGTCAATGGTGGCTGAGCCACTTCCTTTCCCATCGTGAAAAAAGGCACTAGACCCACTAGACCCACCTGAGGCTCCATTGTTGAAGAGCTGCTCGCCGACCAGACAAAGTTGACCAACATGTATCCTTGCAGATGATCGAGAAGTCAAACCCTCTGGTTATGTTGTTTGCGCAATGCTGACCGCCAATCTGATGGCAACAGCGCTCGACCGTGACTTCTCTGTGGCCCCCTTCATCTGATGATGTGTTTCCCGACGTGCATAACACAGGCATTTGTTCTCGCTTCCATGCCAACGATCATGGTACAGATCAATCAAGCGCCGGTACGAGAACATGAAACGAACAAGACATATACGTGTAGATGCAATTTATCATGCATAGGTGCTACCTCCTCTTATCAGCAGGGACAGTCGCACCCACACAGCCCGTCCGCACCGCAATCAAAGAAAGCCCCAAATGGTCCCGAACAGGAGGGGTCGGTCAACATTGGAATTACTACACAGGTGCCATTGATTCTGCAAATGGCATCTGGCACAGTTCCAGTCAACATGGGGTTTGCATTCAATGTAATTGTGTGTAGCGACGGCTGCAAATCAGACAGTTCTTGGGGGATTGTGCTGGATAGGCTGTTGTTTGCCAGCTTCAGTTGGCCAAGACGGGTGAGCAAGCCAAATTCACTTGGAATCGGACCAGTGAGTTGGCTGTTTTGAAAATAGAGCTCATGTGCCCCCGACAACTGCCCAAGCTCGGTTGGAATGGTTCCTGTGAAAAGATTGGTGTGAAGATCTAGAACCGTCCCCAAATTGGTCAGAAGGCCAAGTTCAGATGGAATGGTCCCGGTGAGGCGATTGTTCTCGACTTGAATATCAAACGAAAGTTTTGTGAGCAATCCCAGCTCACTTGGCAGGGTCCCCACCAAGTTGTTGCTACTGAGGTTTATGGTAAGCTTGTTGTTGATCCTTGCAAGTGAGCTGGGAATGGTCCCAGTGATCCTGCTGTGTTTCAACACAACCCACTGTAATTTCTCCAGTTGGCCAAGCTCGGTTGGAATCGTGCCTTGACCAAATAGAGCAGAATGAATGAATGAATGAATGAATGTGGGATTGTACAACAGGAAAGAGAAAACATGAGAGATTGATGCATCTCGTGAATGCAAGCAAGCAAATTTGGCTACCAAAGATGTACTTCCCATAATGTAGCAGCTTACCTGAAAAGTCATTGTAATCTAGAATAATCCACTTTAGATCCGCAAACAGGCCGATTTCCGAAGGGATGGTTCCTTGCATATGTGGATGGTCCATGAGGGCAAAGGTCTCCAGCTTGGTGAGTTGCCACAATTCCGAAGGAATGGGCCCTTGATGATTGCTGCCAGCAAGGCCAATGCCCCGTAGTGTATTCGAAAGCAAACCCAGCTCGGAAGGAATGTTGCCCTCGGAAGGAGGATTAAAAATGACCAAGCCTTCCAGTTGGGTCAGCTTGCCCAGTCGACTGGAGAGGGATCCCTCCAGATGGTTGAATCCCATTGAAATGGTCTGCAAAGAGGTCATCATGTAGAGTTCTTCGGGGAGGTATCCAGCGAGACTGTTTCGGTCCAACCAAAGGTTTTGGTAGATGCCTTGACTGTTGCAGGTCTTCGGTGGTTGTGTCTGATCAGGGAAGAACTCTGACAGATATCCTGGGTAGACTGTTCCCATAATACTTTTCATGGCAAAATCGGGTGCCATATACCACAAGCACTCGTTGACGGAATGGTTGAGCCACTTGTCATTCCGAACCCAGTTGTGTCCATTGGTGGCATAATAGAGAGTGGCAAGGGCGAACTTTTGCTTGATGCGATGATCTGTGGTGTAGGAAGGTATATTTTGGGCATCTTCCAACAACCACTCAAATGCCCTGGACTGCGGCGACTCTGGGTCTTGCAAGGCGTGGAGGGTGTCTTGTTCGAACAAGGCCTTGATGGTTTCCTCCAGAGACAAGGATGGGGCCGCTGAAGGAGAAGTGGTGGGACTGGATTGTATTGTACTTGGAGCTGTGGCCGTCGTCTCCACAGCAGCTGATGTTTCCCTTGTGCTAGGAACCAGAACCGCCACGAGGATCCCAACGATGACAAGTAGAAGAATACATCCGAGAAAAGCATACGTCTTGGATCGCTTTTCCTGTTTTTCTTTCTTTCGTTCTTGGTCTGCCAATTGATCGAATTCCTCAGCTTGGGGTAGAGCTGCAAGAAATTGAGAATGGCCTTCAATCAAATTGGCCACGGCCAAGTCGTCGCCGTTGCTCTCCGGCATGGGGGTCGAAAAGTGTTCGGATGGCCTGCCGGTAATATCCCAGGGAGCAACACTTCGGACGTCTTGTTGGTGCTCTTGTTCTTGGACTGGGACGCGCTGTTGCATCCGTGGCATCCGTTCCACTGGATAGGCTCCTGGCTGCATGGCACGAGCATTGGATTGCTGGGATCTTCTTGGCGCCGGAACAGCCAGCCTATCGAGCTCTTCACCGGATAGTTGGGGAAACACTACGTCCCGAACACCTGGATGATGACATCCTGTGCCTGTTGTGGTAGTGGGAACTGAAGACTCGACCCAATCCACTCCCCCATCAGTTGTGTTACAGATGTCCTCCTCCTCCTCTTCCAATCGCTTTGTCTTGCGTTCTCCCAATCGCTTGGCACTACTGTTACTGCGGTTGCTTGAGCCGGACATGGCCTGTGCACCAACCTGAACCTGCTGCTGCGCCTTACCGCTACTTGTAGCACTGGTACTACCTTTCAACGAGGAGTGCGCAGCCTTCACATCTCGCCGGAATGTTTCTTTTTCTATAACCATGTTGTCTGTACTGCCATCATCAATAGCTGTAGCTCTGGTACCTTCCACCCGAGTCAACACAGACGAGGAGTGAGCAGCCTCCACATCCCGCCGGAATGCTTCTTTTTCTATAACCATGTCTGTACTGCCATCATCAATGGTAAACGTTCCGCTCCTCATCTTCACCTCAATGCTTGGCTGCTTCCTTTGAATGTGCCAAGTGAATTGGAAACCCTCTAATAGTAAAGATCACCTTTGTTTTGGGGAGGGCAAATTTGTGTGCCGCGATGAGTTCACCTGAGCATCCCACACAAATGCAGCGTGCACCCACACTTGGATTCGAGTGTGCAGAGTGACAGGAGTGTGGATGGTTTGTTGCTTCGTGCTTCTCCCTCCGACTGGCTGATCGATTGTACCAGTGGAGAGGAGAACCACTCAAGAGGTCGCGGCAGGATGTACCGTACGGTACTGTACCGTAGTGTACCGTACCTGGACATCGTTCCCGATTCCCGAGTTCTGAGTTGAGTACAGTCTGCGGTCTATGACGTGGAAGCAGCGGAAAGGAAAGTCGGCCCATAAACCAAAACCACATGTTACAGTACTAGTAGGTTGGCTAAGAGACGAGAGACCCTGAAACGCACGCGATGTTACACGTGTTATACATGTTATACGTATTCTTCACGTAAGATGTGTTAGACCTGTTATACGAGCGATACAAGTTATACGAGTGATACGAGTTATACGTATAACACGCACGCCAGCCAGCCAGCCACCGTGACCGTTCGAGTTGGCTTCGCAAAATGACTTGACTTCAACTCCTCCAATCTCCACCACAAAGAACCACCATGACAACAACCTCTCTTCTCTTGTTTGTTTGAAGGATACAAAGGTTTCTCTTGTTATTTGAAGATAGCACCATCATTGTGGGTAAGTAGGCAATGTGGTATGGCTTTGTTGAAGCCAAGAAGACTGTTCCTGTGGAAAGATAGAATGATTTCTCTTCATTCAACTCATTCTCCATTTTTCTGCCTCCACTCTCTTCCTCAAGCCCTGTACAGCCTTCAGGACCATTCTCTTTGCATTCATATACTTCTGAAGGCTCACTGACAAAGCCTGTGGAAGATCTGGCCTTGAATTCTACCATTGTCAACCACTTTCTGTAGGGACCAGTACTGAACCGATGTAAGTACCTCAGTGCTCAGCGCGCAACACACACCTCAGCACGCAACACGTGTTATGCATGTTATGCATGTTACGCGTGTAACATGTGTTATGGTGTAACACGTGTTATGGTGTAACACGTGTTATGCATGTAACGTGTATTATATGTATCACCCGTGTTATACGTATCTAGCGTGTAACAGGTGTAACATGTGTTATATGTATCACCCGTGTCATACGTATCAACTGTATTATACGTATTACCCGTGTTCGTTGTCTCACCTATTTTCGTTTTCTTGTTTAGTATTTTCGTTTAGGCATCATGGTGGATTCTGACGATGAATCTGGTCCGCTAGACGGTCATGGGGCAAACGAGAATGATGCAGAAGAGACGAAGGCTGAGGAATCTGAGGAGGAGATTCCCTTTGGCCCTGACAATCCTAGCCCAGACTCGATGTGCAATTCCCTCTTTTCTGAGTTTGTTTTGTAGGTAATATCACCAGACTTGAACTCGGGATACATTTGGAACAATCCAAAAACGGAACGCGTGGAAGATTCGTCTAGCATTTATCTAGTAGCGTGGAAGTACTCCACGCTGGCTAAATATCTAGAGCGATGTTTCATCATCAACCTAGTATGACTAGAGCGGTCATTGAGAATTCTGTCTCCAATGACTATTCGCGAAGGACTACGTCATGAGTCGAACTCAGACCCTATCTAGGATCGAGTCGCGAATAAGGCTAAGAGCCGTGTATTGCATTACTTTGTTCGCAAAGGATTCAGCACTGTCGGATTCATCTGTCAGTACTTCAGGATCAATGTTCTGAGGTGTGGCTCCCCTATGTGATTGTCTGATTCGAAGAAGGCCGGAGTCAAATGAGGCAAAAAGAATAACGAATGATTTTGTTGGATCGGATTGCAATCTGGCAAGTAGCCTATCTGCTGCTGTCGCCTCCTGATGTGATACTTGAGAGATGGTACCATCTGGCTTCACCAAAGACAAGACCACTCCTTGATGCAGACTCTTCCTTAGAGATTCGATTTGTTTTGAAGTTAGAGATGAGCCTGTCCGTTCATAAAGTAAAGTCTTAACAACACTTGGCGAGAGATGGTTCTTTAGGCATTGTTTCGCTAGTGTAACGGCTTCTGTGCCAAGATGAGTACTTAACACTTTCACTTGTGCCTCTTCCAGTTGTACATGGCCACGATGAAGCTTGTTGGTAATGTGATTCCGCCTCTTATCGAATCCCTTGTTTTTGATACGGAATCCAGCAGTCTTGCAAGAAAGTACAAAGTATGGCATCAAAACTTCTTTAATATGCGCCGAATCACAAGATTGATACATCGAAGGTAGCCAATACACCGTCGATTCCTCCATTCGATAATTATCGAACCCCAGAGTATCCATAATGTTTATCTCCTTTGGTGTATCATCAGTTAGTGAGGTTGCTACATTCACAATGATTGAAGCAGGAGTCCATTCTTCATCATTGATATTGTATCTAGCAACATGGGAGAGTTCAGATAGGTAAGAGTCCATTTTACTTGTTGATAAGCTGTCAGGTATTATGGCCTGCAACAGTGCATCTTCCTCTCTGCCTCCCAAACACCTGGCAAAACACCTGGCAAAACACCTGGCAAAAAAACTTAGCAAAAATTCGTCACTATGTATTATACGTAAAACACGTACAACACATAATACATGTAATACGTATAATATTTTTCCACTTGTGTTATCTGTGTTGTACGTATGACTTGTCTAATACATATTAAAAATGTTATATGTGTAATACGTATGATCTGTAGAATACATAGTGAAAATGTTATACGTATAATACAACCGCGTGCGTTTCAGGGGCTCTCGTTTGATAGGCATATTGTATTTTTTGTATAATACGTATAATACACCCCCTCCTGAATCTTTTAAAATACATACATAAAATACGGTATTTAATGTATTGATACTGTATTGAACCGTATTTTTCGTATTATACTGTATTTTGGTGTATTACATGGTTTGTTGGGTGTTGGTTGGCTTTTGGTAACCATACTTCCTGGTCCTAAACTTTGCAATGCAATATGTTGGAAGCTAGTTGAAGCAGATGGGATGATGGTAGGTTATATGGTGTGAGAAAATTGGCGAGAACCACTGGAGCAGGCATGAGTACTGCAAGTAGATGAGTCAACAGTAGATCATGACTCAAAGTCCAATACGTATAATACGCCGTATTATAAACGTATAATACGTATCCAAAATCTCAATACACGTATTTGCACATCACTAGGCGGCAGCAGGCAGCATCGCAACATAGCAACGGAGGTGTTCTACTTATTTAATGATTGATGATTCATACTCAGTACTATTTTTATACTAGCTAGTATCAATAGTACTCAGTTCAATTTTAAAATTCCTCGACCCTGCACCTTCACTGTCGTCTACCCCAAACCTCTCGTACTCGCAGTAGATTGTTGGTTTGTACAGTTTTCTTCACAGTTGACGTATGCAAAACTGGGGCTCACATTTTCAATTCAAATCAAGACTTCAGACTTTCGATTGTACCTCGTGATGGAAGCAAGAGAGTCAACACCAACTTACCTCTCACGCCACCACACTTTTTCAAGCGGGAGCCAACTCACAGGACTCCCGCCACTGATTCTGTCAACCAAGATGATAATAAAAATAAACAACAACAACAAAGACACTATAAGCAACACCATCATTATAAAGCTAACTATTACACTATTACAAGCAAGTTTCCCCTTGGAAGCACTCAAATCGGAGCTCTGAATCGATAGATATCGCACGGAACGTCCTCAGCCACCAACACGTGATTGCGGCCCCGGAAGATCCAGTCATTCCACGTATACCCTGGTACTAATTCTACAGAGGAGTCATTATCCAAAACGCCAATCACCCATCAACAAGACCACAAACACCAACAGGAAATTCGAAGTATCGAGTTGTCTTGTTCCGCCCATCGAGACGCTGTTTGCCACTACAAGAAATAGTCCCCGATCTACCACCTGTCCATAGGAATAGAATAGGAACTGCATCTGTCAGTCGCAACGAGCATCCTAGCAGGCATTCCAAGACGAACGACCGAATCGGAAGACAAGGAATTCATTCTGTTTGCTCAGAAGAAATCGAGCTGATAATCCTTTGCTCAGCCATTGCAAATTACTTTCTGCTCAGTACATTCTCGACAACAAGAACACCGGCCTAGTCCATCCCCACGCGAAGCCAACCAACCATCCGAGTCGTAAACGTACCTCTATCGGCCGAACGATTCTCGATTCTGATTCCGATAGAAGCAACCAATCCTTTCGATTCCCCGTTTGCCGAGCAAGAACTCAGTATATACACTACTCCCCACACACAGTGAATCGGTATAAACTATCTTCCTGCTACGCAACAAGGTTATTCGGTGAACTCGAGTTGAAAGAACAAGAATTTGGCGCCATCCCTCATTGCAGAGTACCACCACGGGCAGTCAGGCAACAACATCTCATTCTTCCAACGACCAATAACGACTACTACACAGTACCTCCTATACGATCGTACACAATAATCAACACACGCAGTACAAAAGCACCAGCTCTCCCTCAATCAAAACAGTGAAGATCGGGAAAGCAAATACTTCTGCCACTGTTTACCCGGATCCCCCGTCTCACGGCAAATCCACTCGAATCACCCTATTTCTCCACAACGATAGAGGAGCTAGAAGGCAGATCGATGGAGCACACTACAGCGAGTACTCTCACCAGCGATAGTCAACAGGTTAACACTACTGTCATTAACTGCTATCTAACTAGAACCGACTGCAAGCCCTCCAGCCAACAGTACAGACACCATACACTCATGATACCTCAACGTGTCGTCCCTGATGGCCGGCTTTGCATCAGCCCAAGGCTCTGGTGACATCAGGGACCCATACAGGAAACACAAGAAGTATGAAAGATATGGTGTGGTATTCGCCTACGCGCTGAGCTTGCTGAGTGGGATCTAACTCTCAGCTGTGTATGTCGCGAACCTCTAATCCGGCACCACCTCTCTCTTTCAGAGCTCACCCTCAACGCAACCAATGTCTCCGCCTAGAGAGACACTGCATGAGCGTCTATATCTCGGCGCGAACAAGAACCTTGATTCACCAATCCAACTGAAAAATTCTCGCCCAACATACGAATCTGATGTCTCCCACCACCAAGGCAATGAAAGCAGGAGCGTGGACGGGCAAGCGTCGCGAATATAGATATCCCATCGGGTTGCCCCCAGACACGAAGTGGCGCTCGATGTCCCAATTACATATCTTTTGCTGGCAACACCCCAGACCTTCCTACCGTCCCAGCTCGTCTCGTACATAAGCCAGTAGAATCATACAAGTCCACCCTCCTGCCCATTGTCTTAGCCAACTGGCTCTTCCGCGCCAGGTCGATATACTCTGCGACTCAAGCAAGCCCACCCTCGCTTCGTGTGCTGATCGCGCGGACGTAGGTCCCTGCAACACTAACCCATCCTTCCTGCCCACACAACCCAGCGAAAACTGAAAGTCCAAGAGAAAAAGTTTACGAAATAACTATGGCATCCCCCCACTTATGACCCCACCACAGCCAGAGCCACCCGCCCAGCGGCTACCGCAAGCTCATCCAGCCACACAAGCTGCAGTACAAAACAACCAGGCGAACCGGCAATCAATGTCGACCACGACGAAACAACTGAAACAGATAACGACACACACCAGGAGAAGCCAAAGACTACCAAGTCATTCAGCATCTTCGAGGTAGACGGCAAAGGATAGCCAGAAAACAGACTGCCGCGTCTCTGACCTAAGGCATTCCCAAGACAGAACTCTGCTCGAATGCACAACTTCGTAGCGGAAGTCTCTCCCTAAAGCAAGCAGGTTGAGCACCCCCAGACAGACTAAGACCCTTGATGGCGACTCTGCCCAGAACCCGCTGAAGGCAAGCACAAATATAGAAGGCAGAGGTGGGCCAAAACTTATGATTGATCAGTTCTCCCCAGTTCGTCCGTCTGACCCGCCTCCCGATAGGCAATCGCGCTCTGCACCGTCCTGTCCCCGTTCCGTCCCACCTCTCGATCGCTTCCTTCTCGGCTGTGTCTTCATCTGTACGTCTTATCTCCCCCTCTCCTTACGTCGGTGAGTCTCGATTACTTCACTGCGTGCTCTCGGCACGTTTCTGGTTCTGCCACAGTCAGCTAATCGGTCATCTTACGCTCACGCCTCACGCTGTCCGGCGCAAGCTTCCTCCAGGTTCCGCGCTCATGCAATCTACTCCCAAGTTACTGACTGTGAGCGTCTCCTCACGCACCCATCCCGTGCCTCTGATGATACATCTTAGCGAGTCTATTTTTTGAGCGTCTCATCGTCGAAGTCCAACGTTTACTATCAAACTCAAGTACATATTGAGCGCTGCCGACACTTGCAGATTAAGGTGTATTTGCAGTGGTGAATGGATGGAAGCGTTCTGTCCGCTCTCGTCTTGCGGGGCTGCTAGCCCTCTCCTCTGTCCTCAGAATTAGCTGCGCCCCCGCCCTTCTTCCGAATTGGGGAACATTAATAAATGAGTATCGTTGCATAGAATTGGCTCACAGAGGTGGACCATAGCGGTGAATGTTCATGTCGTGGGACGGACCAACGGTCACCAGGTCTAGTTCACTTGGAGGATGTAATGATCCTCTGTTTTCGGTTTTTTTTGTTTCGTTT
>CAICTM010002692.1:0-12418 GCA_903772945.1 Seminavis robusta | reverse complement strand
CTGTGTACGTAGACGACCTACTTATTGTCAGCAAAGACGCATCCAAGATCATATGCGACATTGGAAGGGGAGCACAAGTCAAACTAAAGGAACCGGTGCCATCAGCTCCACCTAGGATGTGATTTCTTCCGTGAGAGAACGGAGTACTGAGTTACGCACCTCCAAATATATTGAGAAGGTATCAGCAACTACAACGATCTTCGGAACATGCCCAAACAAGTCTCATTCCACTCATCAAAGAGACCACCCAGAGACTGACACAACAGAGCTACTCGATATGGACACACAAAAGATATATCAGTCACTCTATCGGTAGTCTACAGTGGGCAATCCAAATTGGAGGTTCGATATCGCCACGGCCACCATGACGATGTCCAGATTTCGGGCAGCACCAAGAATGGTTCACTTAGAGCGAGTCAAGAGAATCTGCGGGTACCTTTCCAAGATCGCGACACGGCATCCATACGTATCCGAAAGGAGGAACCGGATTACTCAGGATTCCAAGAAAGAGTACAATGGGAATACTCATGCTACCATGTGCCAAAGAAGTTCAGCCGCACAACCGCACCGGTACCTCGAGGCAAACGGGTTATTCTCACCACATATGTGGATCCGAACCTCTATCACGATCTCATCAGTGGCCGGTCAGTTACCGGAGTCCTACAACCTAGCGAACAAGACTCCCATCGACTGGTTCACAAGTACAGTCAACAGTCGAGACCAACGTCGGATCTGAGTATTTTGCAGCCCGTACCGCCACTGAACAGATCATTGACCTACGGAGCACGTTCAGGTACCTAGGAGTACTGGTCGACACAGCCGACCATGATGTTCGAGACAACGAGACGGTAGACAACACCGCCTCGATGCCACACTGCAAAGATTCTCAAAAGACACAAATGGCTTCCTACCACCGTACTAGGGAAGCCGTTGCTGAAAGTATCTTGAGATTTCATCATATCCCTGGATCTACTAACCTGCAGATATCCTCAGCAAACACTGGGACTATACATCGGTATGGCCTATGCTGAATGCACTGCTGTTTTGGTCAGGAGATACAAGGATTGCGGTAAGAAAAACTCAGAGTCGACAGTCGCAACTGAGGGGAGTAAAAGCGTTACAGTTCCTCCACGACTCAGAGTATCCGTGTAGATTGAGTCATGTTTTATGATCAACACGATGGAACAGAGAACGCTGGCAAAAACACGTTCTCAACGAAACCAAAGACACGGTAAATGGAGTATTCGAAAGGAGTAAAGCATCCTGCCAACGAACCGTTTCCCGCAGATACCACGTTGACTTCGTATCAACTACCACGATTATTATCCAACACGCTACAACTAGCTTTACTGATCGCATCAATCAAAGCTCACAACACAGATTATGAATTACTAAGAAGCGAACTTTGCATTTACCTTGCACTCGTTCTTGAATAGTTGCAGTTGAATCGCTCGGGTGGTAGCTACCTCTACAAGATCCCTCTATTAAGTAGTATTTTCCCCACGTTAGGAATTCACCATACAAATGCAACCTACCGCAATATGGAGCCAAAACCCAACTCACAACCAAAGCTGACACTACCAATCCTCTCCAACAAAAAGACACAAAACGCCTCCAAGAAATCATAGAACCCTCCTATATTATGGAAGAGCAGTGGACTCAACCATGCTAGTAGCCCTTGGCACACTAGCCTCAGCCAGACCAAAGGAACTCAGGCCCAAGAGAGCTGCAGCTCAACTCCTCGACTATTGCTTCACCACCCAGACGCCACAGTCAGATACCATGCAAGCGGCATGATCCTATCCATCACAGTGATGCATCATACCACTCTGAAACCGAAGCACGCTAGAGTGGCAGGCCACTTCATCCTATCTGACTCACTACAACAACCAAACACAGCTCCCAAACCAGCGGACAAGCTCCCTCCACACAACGGAGCCATCCTAATCATCAGCTCCATTCTACCCATGGTGCTTGCCTCAGCTACGGAAGCAGAACTGGCAGCTCTATACTACAATGCCAGGGAAGCTTGCACAATCCGCACAACCTTGGACGAAATGGGCCACCCACAACCAGCCACCCCGATCCAAACCGACAACGAGGTGGCCGTTGGACTCGCCTTTAACACAGTCAAACAACGACGATCCAAAGCAATCGACATGCGCTTCTATTGGATCAGAGATCGCATACAACAGGGCCAATTCCTAGTATATTGGCGCCCTGGCAAAGAGAATGATGCTGACTACTTCAGCAAGCATCACCCGACAGCTCACCACATTCTCAAACGCGCACGCTATCTCCAGCCCATACCTGAGTAGAGGCTGAGGGTGTGCTGATTCCGGCCGTCTGACCGTCCACCGTCAACCAGAATCTAGCCTCCACTCATCTACAGATCCAGAGACAACAAAGTAGCTTTTCCTCATAATCTTATAACATCATTCGTAATACATCTATCGCTACCTTCAGTCTCTTCAACATTGGCTCGCCAACTCAAGTAAAAGTTGGAGAAGCCAGAAAAGCTGAGCGTTATGGCTACCGGATCTTCCTCCAGACCCTCTGACGATCGACGACACAATGGCGCACACAAAATAACGGATCGAACAGCACTCGATCCTTGTCACAACCGAAGCAGTCCAAGAGATAGAGAAGAAGTAAAGAGGCTGGCAAGATAATGTCGTTTCCACCTCCGCCGCCGCCGCCTCGTCCGCCGTCGAATCCTTATCCACCGCCACCAGGCTCGAATCATTTCCCGCCTCCACCCAACAGTGCTCCTTTTCAATCTTCGACGCCCAACGCTCAGTCTCTGCACAATGGGATGAACAACCTCCACATTGCTCCTCCAGGCAGTGCTTACCCGCCCCAACAGCATCATCATCATCAACACCAAGTGCAACAGCAGAGCTACCCAGGCCCTCCCTCACAGCCACGACCGGCTCCTCCCATGACGCCAATGAGGCAGCCTCGGTTTAATCCTCCTGCTCCGTCTACTGCACCCCCAAGTCAGTTTGCTCCTCCTACGCCTACAGCGCGACCACCGCCTCCTCCTCCAAATCAGAATTTTGGGCGTCCCCCTCCGCCCCCTCCGAATCAGAATTTTTCAGCTACCCCTGCCAATGGAATGATGCAGACTCCTGGTCGCGGGCCTCCGCCTCCGTCGCCACAGATCATGCAGCAATCAGCTTCACCCTACCCAGGCGCACCAGCTCCTGGTTATCCCACTCAGCAGATGCGTCCACCGAACCAAGCACCACCGCCTCCAAGGCCTCCACCCATGCCAGGTAATGCCTCAATGAGACCACCCCCACCGCCATCTCCATACAACAACGCTGTGCCACCTGTTGGATATAATCAAGGAGCTCCTCATCAATCCTTTCAGCAAACTCCTGCATATCCAGCAACTCCAGGGGCACCAGGCAATCGATATCCAGCGCCTCCTCCACCGCGACCACCCGGTCCATCACCAATGCCTCCTCGGCAACCACAACCTCCTCTCCCGCAAGATCAACCCAAAATTGACCCTTCGCAGATCCCTCGTCCTCCCTTATTCACAAGGCCCAACGACAATGGTCCCTTGCCAATTTTCTCTCCAAAGGCTGCTGCTGGCCAATCCAACCGCCTAGGACCTCCACCACCAGCCGATTCGCGATACTTTGTGAATGACGATGGCAATGCCTCGCCACAGCTCATTCGGAGCAATTTCTACACTGTCCCCATGGACAGACCCACCTGGCACAAAATTGGACAAGTCGACATGGGAGTGATCTGTTCACCCATGGCATTGCCTGGGCAAGAATTTGTACCCACCATGGGGCCTCAACCAGAGGATGATTCCAACGCAGCAGCAAGCTGTAATAGACGAGCTCCTTTGGATCCACAACGTGTTTCGTTCATCCCTGGAGTGCCAGGAAAGGGCAATGCGTTCATGCCACCTCCACGCTGTCGATCTTGTGGAGCCTACGTCAATCCATACTGGGACATGAACACCAACACGTGCAATTTCTGTGGTACACGCAACGCCATTGGAGAAACCAATTTCGACGTGGTTTGCCTACAAAAGGGAACGGTAGATATCGCAGTCGATGGTCCATACATTACAAGACCAGCACCTGTACAGCCCGTCTTTTTGTATGCTCTGGATCTTACATGTCAGCACGTCGAGGAATATGTCGTTTTGTTGGAACAAATCGGGATAGATTTAGGACGGCATTTCCAACAACAGGCCGCTCTGCAAGAACTCTGGCAGGTTCAGCAACAAAATGGTGGCAACCAACCTTCGTCGGCGGGCCTGTTTCAACAGAGACCTAGGATTGGTGTGTGCTTCGTGGCGTCCTTTGGGATTGTCGTTGTGACCCCGAACGGACCACAGGGAATGGCCCAAACACTGATAATGACCGATGTCACAGAAGAACCCTTTTGTCATCTCCCGTTGCAGGAATGGACGTTTGACCTTTCGACACCAGAGGGAGTCGATAAGTGGACGCAGTTCGTTCAAGAAACTCTGCTAGAGGGAGAGCTGGTAAAGAGCTTAAAAAAGCAGGCGGGGAAAAAGAACTCTTTTGGTTTGGATGGGTATGAATTATCTTGTGGGGGTGCTGCCATGGCATTTTGCGCAGATGCTCTAGCCCAAACGGGTGGTCGTGCTACATGGATTTCCTCTCGGCGACCCAATTTTGGCGCTGGTTTCGTTCGCCCCCGAAGCTCTGCTGGGCAGTCTCGAAAGCAACCCCCCGTTACAGACGCTGCGCCGCTCCAGGATCTGCCTCCCAAAACGGACAATGCACAGGACGACAAAGCAGCGGCATTTTATCGCCAGTTGCAAGCTACATGTGCAAAGAGTCGCGCGGTCCTCGACATCATCATTACTTCCAATCCACAGCACGTTGCTCATCAATGCCTGGATCTGTCTACGCAAGGTGAAATTTGCCGTGCAACATGCGGAAAACTGACTTGGATCGTGGCGCCAGGAATGGCGTGGAAAGAACCATTGGTGGAAGAATTGAGAAGACCCTTGCTGTGCTTTCAAGGGTGGGATGCTGTATTCAAGGTGCGATGTTCGGCGGGGTTGCAAGTGAAAGAGTTTTTATCGTCACCAGGGACGGAAATGGACGCAGGCGGTCTTGCTGCATCACCAGAACTGGACCTGTCGTGTGTCACTCCGCAAACCAACATCGCTGTGGTGTTTGAACACAAAATCGGGGGAATCCCCAAGAAATCGCCATTCGTCTTCATTCAATCGGCGCTTCTGTACACGACACTCTCTGGCCAGCGGCGTGTTCGAGTTTCGACGCTGGCACTGCGTCCGTCAGTGAACGTCCCCGATATTTTCCTGTCGTGCGATTTCACCTCGTTCACGACTTTATTCCTACGTCGGGCAGTTGCCCGCCTTCGTGAGCTCGCAAAAGGGAAAACCGTGAAGGACTTGAATGAGCTGTACAAAGAGGGAAGGGAAGATATGCTAGAACGAATCATCAAGGTTCTTGTGAGTTACCGGCAAAATACAAACGCCATCAATTCACCTCGTGGACAGCTCATTCTACCTGAGAAATTGCAGTTGCTACCATTATTCGGCATGTGCCTCTTGAAGAGCCCGATGCTTCGACCTAGCATTGGCAGACGATTGGGTCCTGCCGTGGTAATCACACCAACAAACGACGAGAGGGCCCACTATGCCTTCCTCTCTACAATCGTCGGGCCGGCTTCAGTGTTTTTGCTCGTCCACCCCAACGTGTTCTCTGTTGGAAAGCCTATGCTTGAAGGTGTTGGGGACTGGGTCAATCCTCCTGGTGCCGACAGTGCGATGTCTGAGATCAGTCAAGCGTCGTATCATTCGTTCGTGCGGCTGCCTCCGACAATCAACGCCTCGATGACAAGCATCTTGGATGACGGGATCTATTTGGTCGACAATGGTCTGGTTATCTATCTGTTTTTCGGGAAGGATGTCCCGAGAGAAGCAAGGGACGAGCTCTACCATCTGCCGATTTCGGTGTCGCTCTCTGCAGCAAACCAGACACTCACAGATTACGGCAAGCGAGTTCGTCGCGTGGTTTGGCAGCTACGATCTTTCTCGTCAGTGGGAACCAGTGGGAGCAGGGCAGATGTTAGACCTGTCTTTCCACCGATAATCCCTTGCCAAGCAGGCAACTCTAACGAGCTTCAATTCGAGCAGGATCTCATGTACTGGATGGTTGACGATCCAAACGGTGGAGAGAAGGATTACACCGACTTCCTTTGCAAGCTGCATCGTCTGATTCGAGAGAAGATAGAACCAAGTAAGAAATAGTCTCGGGACAGCGTTGGTGTTGGGTGCATATCATAAAACGATTTTCATTTGTTAGAACAGCCTTTGTATATAAGATCTGAAATTCTCTAGTAACGAAGCCTAGCCGCTGCTGACATAGACTGGCTCTATTCCACGCGGGACCTCTTGCTGGGCTTGTCCCGCCCCTTCACTTCGCCGGTGGCGTCTCCCGATCGATCACTATCCTCGCCGCCTTCACTCTCTTCACGTACGCTTTGCAGAGGAGCAGAGAAATTTGCACTTTGGCTTTCCTCTGAAAGTCGAGCCGACCGTAATCCCAGGTGTGATCGAAGTACCGATTCCAGATCTCTCTTTTGCAACCGCACAGCAGTCCGCAGCTCATCCTGCTCTCTCTCCATGGCGCAATCCATACATGTGGCAAATGTGTCGAGGACCTCCAAGAACCGTTCACGTGGTAAGTGGGGTTCGCTGCCGATCATCGCTACTCTCAGCACTTTCCCCTTCGTCATTGAGAAACCCAGAGTTAGGACAGCACAGCCAAGAGGCGGGTCCTCAAAAGCGGCTATAGCACGACATAACAGAAGAACAATCGTCGATGATCCCCACAGCCTCAAGGCAAGAGCTCCGCAATCTTGACTTGTTTCTGAATGCTCGCCAGCGCCATAGTCGGCGCCGGTGCACGAAGAAGCCGCAGCTCCGAGAATAGACACCGGTGGTAACTGCCCTCCACAAGGCGGCCCGTTGCTCAAAAGCCGTTTGATTCTTTCGACATCTTCTACTTCAGTGGCACGTCTGAGTACGGTTCTACCAACATCATCAGGTGTTAGCTGTGATGGCAGTGAACGGCCTTCATCATCATGCTCATTCAGCGCCTGAAGTGCTTTGTCGACCTGGGAGATGCAGGGAACACGATGTGTGAGCGGCATGCTGCAATACTGATCGGCGTGACACGCAGTTTCCTGGACTCACCCTCTCTTCCAATTGTTTCTGTCGGCTAAGCTGGCGAGCGACGGAGCTAGAGTTACTTTCGATATGCCCTGTCGATACATCACCTTCCGTAGAGCTAGTAGGCTTCCTACTACGAGCAATACCGCCATTCTCCTCCTCTTTCTGATTTGACGCTGACTCGACTGTGGCGTCCTGGTTGAGGTTGAGTTTTTCGAATCCCATCACTTGACTGCAAATCGTGGTGGCAGACGAATTCTCTTGATCTTGTTGCTGCTGGATTCCCAGAATTGATCGTAGTTCGCCTGCGTAAAAGTCCGGCAGGGGAGGATCGTTTTCACCAGAAGTGCAGATTGCATTCAATTGAGATAGCGACAAACGAGGAATCTTGGACCTGTCTCGTCGATTGTGGCGCCTTCGATTGCTCGCATTTGCAAAGTTGCGGCTGGACTGCTTGCTTTGCTGTTTCTTTGCGGCATACGCCTCACGGGCCGCCTCTGCTGCTGCTTTCACCTCCACCATACTTCTACACTCCGGGAACAGCATGGCCAGTAGCTTGGCAGACGCCGAATGTCTCGATTCACGCTTGGTGGAAGCAACTCCAACTGCCTCCAGCACCTTTACTTGAGCGCCATCATTGCTTGTGGTCGCAGCGGACTTTCGGGGAGTCTCGCTGACCTCACTTTCTGCTGCCTCGGTATCCTCCTTTGGTTGTCCCTTTGTGATGGGGGAAGACGCTTCTTTGTCCAATGCCTCGGCATTTGAGCATTCTGCTGGCTCCGGGGAGTTTGGGTCCTCGCTATTTCCGCTCGCATGAGGACGACTGGGACTGTTACACAACACTTGCAACGTCGCATTGCAGGTGAACGAACCACGATGGATCACAATAGTGCCACTAGACGACGATGCAGGACCTTTGCGTTTCATTTGCGCATTGGTAGTTTGCGTTTCCGTCATGATGAATGTGTATTGTGGGCCTTCTGGGATTCTGTCATCAATTTGGACCATGGCATGCAGCAGTGCACTACAAACAGATGCGCCCCTGGAGGCGTACCAAGCGTTCTCATCATCTTCTTCGGAATTTGTAGTCGAGGTTGTCCCTGGGTAGACACTCCACGCTCGTTTCAACTTTTTCGACGAGTAGTCGACAGCTCCACGCGGTTGCTGGTTATTGCCGTCGTCGTAGTCATCTTCCCGTCCAGAAGCAATCGCCAATCGTTGTGCTAGATGGGGAGCCAAATCTTCCAACGACGACGGCTGACGCTGTTGTTGGTGATGATGATTGGGACGTCCTCCTCCAACGGCCGCCTGGGGAGACGTCACGGGAGATGGGCTCGGTAGTGCCACCAAGATGCCGCTTTCAGGGTCAAATTGTACTCCAGGCAAGAGCTGCATGAGTGCTTTGCGTGCCGCATCTTGCTTGGCGGACGCTTTGTTGGTTCCACGTCCTCTTCCCCATTCCACGCCATCCTCGAGCAGACAAGAGAATTCGTAGGCACCTTCGGGGCCTCCTCCTTCCTTCGAAACTTGTGAAAGCAGGGCAAACGATGGCTGCCCCAGACGTCGCTTGTCACACCATTCGTACAGAGCCGCCACGGGAGTTTTGCCGTACAAGCTATTGTCCGAAGGAGGTTGTCTCTGTTTCTTTTTGTAGCGATGATAATGATTTCCACGACCTCCTCCTCGAAAGTAGTTGTTTCCGCGATGTCCACCACCACTGCTGTTGTGGCCAGCATATGTATTATTAGTATTGTTGTTGTTGTGATTGTTGTTGGGGTGTCCTCCACTCATGGCCTGATCCGAGTTGTAGGATGCAATCGATGTTCCCAAACTTCCACTGCAACAACTACTATTGCTGCTGTGTTCATCTCGTAGACGGCGTCTATTGTTGGCGCCATTGCCTTGATTCTGATTATTTCGGGGAGTATCATTATGATGATAGTTGTTGTTGTTGTTGCCTGGATTGTTGTTATTATTGTTGTTGTAGTTGTTGTGATGTCGAGGAATACTGATTCCTCCTGGAGGTCTTCGTGTCATTCGCTTGCGTCTATTGTTTCGATACTCATACGAATCGTCGGTATCATTGTTCTTGTTGTTTCGTTTGTTGTGTTGTGGACTTGGTTGTTGTTGTTGCCAATAGGGTTCTCCCTCGCCTCCTCCTCCATCACGAAACTCTCCCTGTGAGTGTCCATAAAATAGGTTATTATTACTGGGATCCACAGCGGCAGCGTGTGGTGATCCCATGGGCGGTGGTCCTCCCATCGGATGACTGCCGTTGTACATTGCAGCATTGGCATTATTACTATTACCGGCAGGGTAATACATTCCTGGAGCAGGGGGCATGGGCAATGCCGGTGGTGGTATATTGCTGGGGTCAAAATGAGGTGGTGGAAGCCTGGACGATGGATCAGGAGGAGGAGGAGGTAGCGTGGATGCGCTGGTGCTGGCAGCGAATTCGGCCGCCTGTGCCGCAATTTGTGCCGCAGCCCAAGCCGCTCCGGCAGCCGCCGAAGCATAGGCAGCGGCATGATCCCTCATTCTGGCTTCATAGTACTGTGCCATGGCAATGGCGTGTTGGCTGGGAGGAGGCGGTGGTTGTGGCGCCACAGCTGGAGGAGCATTGGGAGGTATCATTGGGTTCTGTGGGTGTGGCCAAGATGGACCAGGCGCAAATGGAGGCATTTGTTGCTGTGGGGGTAATACAGGTGGTTGCGGTTGCTGTGGACCTACTGGCGGTCCTCTAGCAGGGTTTCGTGGCTGCTCTTGTGGAGCTTCGTTTGCTGCTTGTTCTTGATTATTTTGCATCAGATTCTCTCCAGCTGGTTCCTGTTGTTGCATTTGTTGTTGGAGTTGTTGAGCTCTGGACAAATCGCCTTCTGCATCTGAGACGACCCCTCTCCCTGTTTCGTTGTGATTGTTGGGATTATCCATGTTGCATTTATTTACATTGGCTCAACTAGATCTATGATAATCTTCTGAGGAAAAACGTGGAGAGGGATTATTCCTTCAAAGGGGAACTGATTCGAAACGTGACGAAGATACCGCCCTAGATTGAAAACTGGGTTGTGGAAGGAGACCAATTCGATTCGATTGAAGGTTCGTTCAAAGGTAGACACTGGTACCGGTAGACTCAGGTATCATACCGGTAGCCAAATGAACACCTGAGGGAGAATCTACCTACTCAAAAGCTATTTGTAAGTCTTCTTGCTTGCCTTTGGTGTGCATTGTCATTGCGGTTGTTGTGTGTTGTCTTTTGGTCAAGAATGGGATTGCTTCCGCGCGTTTAGCTCTAACTCTACACAAATCACTCGTGATTTATTGTTCCAGTCACTAGTACGTGTTTTCTTTCGATTTGACAGTCACTCACTCATCTTCGGCATCAACTCCTCATTGCCACCCTCGGGTACCAACGCATTGGCAGTGCATTGTATGAACAGCATACGAGTAAGCATCCACAGCAGGACACATCAGATCGACTGGGTCAGCCAATCAATCCTTCCTCCCCTGTCATCACAATTTTCTAGATTCCCGCTACTAGTAAAGTGCATTGGCAAAAATACAAAAGTACATCATCATCATAATCATGGTATCATCAGGTGCATCCTCCATCGTATTGGGCCTTGCCATCAGTGCTGCCACCATGGGTGGCCCAGCAGCTGCTTTTGTGGTCGGAAACACGCCATCGCAGCCACCATCTGTGGGAACCAGTACAGTGATGCCATTGATGATGGCCAACAACGGCGATGACAGCGTGGAATCTTCTCGCAAAGAAGTTTTGTCCGCTCTGGGTTGGACGGCTGCTGCATGGGCTGTTTCGGGTACGCTTGACAACAAGGCGTATGCTGCCGAAGAAGGTGAAGCTGCCACTGTTGTTGTGGAGGAAAGCGTCGTCTCCCCGATCCTGCAATCGTCCAACTTGAAAAGTATCAAAAAGGCAGAAAAACAATTGAGCAAGTTGGAGTTTTATGCTGTCCAAAACGATTTCGAAGCCCTCAAGGTGGAGATCCGGAATGCTCCCTTTTCAGAAATCCGAAAGAATTCCTTCAAATTCATCAAGGAATATGCCGGACAGGAAGAAACACAATCCAAATTGTCGGCGTCCTATGACGTCTTTATCACGTCCCTCGAAAAAATGGATCAGAGATCGCAAAAACAGGGCCAATTCCTAGTATAATGGCGCCGGCAAAGAGAATGATGCTGACTACTTCAGCAATAATCACCCGACAGCTCACCACATTCCAAACGCCCACGATATCTCCAGCCCATACCTGAGTAGAGGCTGAGGGTGTGCTGATTCCGGCCGTCTGACGGTCAACCGTCAACCGGAATCTAGCCTCCACCCATCTACAGATCTACAGATATACAGAGACAACAAAGTAGCTTTTCCTCATATATCTTATAACATATTCGTAATACATCTATCGCTACCTTTAGTCTCTTCAACAGGCAACCCCAGTAGATTGCTTCTTCTCGGCATTGATAATACTTTATAACAGCCTGCAAACTACATAATTCAACCTCCATTTTAGAAAAAAATGTGTCTACTAGAATCTGCAATAGCCGTCGATAGCTTCCTGAGGTAGAGAGTCGAGTGGGATACATGTGTCGCTACTACCTCGTGTAGGTTATAAACTGCAGAGAGGTTTGGTGCAGCATCACTCTGATCGTAGTATCATTTCTGTTGACCAGAGAACAACACAGAGAAGGTACATTGCAGCCTTCTGCAGTCTGCTGCTCGCTCCAGCTGTACCGTAGGCCTCTGGCGCCTTGCACTTCAGCATCTCTTTCTCGTGGATAGCGGTGTTGTCACTCGGGGGGGGGTCCAGTCAAGTGTTGTCTGAGGAGCCTTTCTCTTATCGTCCACAAAACACAGTTGCAGGTCGAAGAATCTGTCCCAAGTCCAAAGCCTCTCCAGGTAGAACTTCTGTCTCAAATGAAAACTTTTAAATCGTTTGTCTATGTCCTAAACTATACTATTTCCTCTCTGTGGTCCATCACCCACATCCTCATCGAAAGTACACAGAAAGCGCCACTGCTGTACTTTTTGACTTGAATTTCATTGAATCATTCACTCAATTTCCTAGGAAGACCCTGCTGCAACGGCAGATGCCACGGCAATCCAATCATTCAAAGCTGACTCTGTTGCCTGAAAAGACTTGAGCAGGTCTCCGTCACCGAGTTTGCGTCCTCTCATTCCAAGACTTGCCGTGGAGT